>KK121830.1:40750-68973 GCA_000611955.2 Stegodyphus mimosarum
AGATAACCCTAGCCTTTTTTATGATTATAAACTAAACCAAACCAAGTCAAACTTAATCTAAGGCAATTTTCACTTGATTAAAATTCTAAGTAGCTAAACTCTTCATTAGCTAGGAACGGAACAGAACCTGTAGCTCTAAAAAGATTTGTAGGCTTAAAGCTGTCGACCAAGAAGTCCAAAAAGTAAACTGAATCCTAACAAGAATACATAAGTCTACAGGAAAACTAAAGCACATTGAATAAACATATCTAATCCATCGAGCTGATAATGGAGCATCTTTCTTTTGTTTTTAAGATCAGAACTTCAAATTCCATCTGATATTTGCTCTTATTGATCCCCAACGTTGCCTCCAATATTTTCAGCTGTCAAAACTAATAGAATGAAACATATTTCATTGCTGAGAAAATTCGGTCGAAAATGATCTTACGTCGAAATCAAATAGCAGTGGGTAAATGTAATATATTTTCCACCACTGAAATTCTTTTTGTCAACTGAGACTAAACATTCGAGCAAATAAAGAGAGGCACGTGAAATATATATTATATTTAGTTTTATATCACTTCCCTTGTCCGGATAGAGTCCGGAAAAATTCTACAAAGTAAAAGAATTAATTCTCATATCTCAGGCTTTCTGGACTGGTTGAATTTCTGTAACTTAGAAGTGTACTGAGTTTCTGCATGGACGATTTATAATCCAAGAGTTCGGAAACTGAATATGAAATAACAGCTTTTATTATTATAAAACTTAAAAGCTGTTTTTCGACATCAAATAAAAATTCAGAAAAGACAAATAAATATATAGAGAGAGATTTAAGAGTTTTTATTTGAATGGTTTTAAAAGATGTTGGTATATATTGCTACGCTCATTTTATGTTTTTATTTCCTTGTACGAATTAAGAAGGAAGTATTATAATCCCGAAAAATTTCGGGTATCCTATTTCAAGGAAAATATCCATTTTGACCGCTATAGAATGTAATTGAACGATATTTTTGAGGGACATGTCTATGTGCGGACAGAATAAAGGACTCTTTTTTCCCCAAAAAAATTATAAAACTGATTTAAAATAGATTGTGAAGATATTTTTTTGCCGCGTCCGTTCGAATGTATGTATGTATATATGTATCTCGGATAACTCAAAAACGAGTAGCCTCAGAACGTTGAAATTTTGTATATAGGATCGCTATAACATGTAGATGTGCAGCTCGTATTTTGGTTGCAATCGGTCGCACCAAAAGTATATAAATATATGTATATCCACTCTGTTACTCGGCTCAGAGAGCTCAGTTTCTTTATTCTAATAAGATGGTAAATTGTGCATTTTTTGCTGTAGAAATGATTGAATTATGTTGTTCTTATCTTCCGGTTAAGGTTTCATGCCTTTAGTTGACTTGCATGTGATAGTTGTAGAATTATTAACAATTTAAAAGTCGTTCAGGTGTGGTTAAGCCTAATTTTTGTTTACCATAGCAGCCATATTTGTGTGCATTTGAAACTTAGCTTATAAGGTATTTCTTATAAGGTATGCCTTCGTGGTGAAGTGGTCTGCATACTCGACGGGTAACCGAGAGGTCCATGGTTCGATTCCCGGCGAAGGCGTTGCTCATTTTTCAAGCTCCTGCTTCGAAATAACCTAATGTCTCTACAAGCTGAATAGTGAATGTGTTGCCAATCTAGACAAACTAAATTTCGCAACAACGAAGTAACGTCTTCTTTTATTATTGCGAATTATATTATGTTTAATCCATTCTGGAATTATCATTTAAATTATTAAACTAGCCATATATTGACTCAGCATAGCGGGCACGACAAGTTAAGTCAGTTTCTACGCTTTCAGTGTCTTTTTGCCGAGTGACACCAAAAATAAACTTTCAGTTTTGTGCACCGAAAAATCTGTCTTCTTGCACGCTGGCCGAATTGCTTGTTTTTCCGTAGAAACTGTAATTATAATCGTATATATATATATATAAGTTTCTTTAGAAAGTTAAAACTTGAACGATAGTATTTCAAGGTTTTAAAACCTGCGCATCTAGCTGCAAATTTTTTATTACACTATAATTAACAAGCAAGAATGCAAAAGCCACAGCACACCCGAAACTAACCTCTAAAATCCTATTTGTAAAAACACAGTTGTGCCAAAAATTACGTATCAAATAGAATCAAAATACCATTATTAACAATAAAACATGATTAAAAAGAAAAAATAATATATGAGACCAATAACTGAATATTTAAAAAATGTGGGAAAAGTAGAAGACTGCAAGAAAAATGGGAGAGGCACATAAAGATCAAAATTGCAATATTCCATTGACAGCCACACAACAGTTTCTTCAGGGGAAAAGTGCTCTGCAACTTCCATTGAAATATCACCTCCACGCGTTTCAACAAACGACCAATTGAGACAAAAACGCGGAAAATAATTTAATGATATCTATCAAATCATTTAATGCTAATCGAAATCCTCTCAATTGGGCGTTCCTTTTCCCTACGCGCGGAAGAAAAGTTAAAAGGAGAAGTAACATACAACATATTTCAAAAATTTTTTTTATAAATAGTAATACATATAAGAAATTAGGCAACAAATACTGCAAAACTGCCTCATGACTCACAAAATTTTTTATAACGTAAAGAAATTTAGAGATCTAAAAACTGTGATTTGTGATAAGAAAAAAAAATTTTTTTTTAAATAAGAATTCTAGAAGGAATGAAACCTTAAAATGTTAAAAGTAATTTAATAGTCGCCTAGTAAATTTCTGAAATACTATTAGTCCAATGAACTATTAGGAAAAACATCACAAAATGGGGGCTCTCTAGCCCAAAGTAAAATAGATTTGTTAAACTTGAATTTAAATTTAATAATAAACGGCCGTTAGGTAAAACGGAAGTTAATTTTAAAAAATGTAACACGGTAGTGAAATAAAATGTAAGTCAAAAGAAAAAATCAAAAACTCACCTCCATCTTGGGCAAAAACTAACGTGTTGAGATGAATGAAAAAAATTCTACGGGGCTCCCAAAGTAGCCAAAAAACCTTGAAATTCTAAACCAACAGGAAAAAGTGACGTAGTGATGAGCCTAAAACGTGTGGAACGAATGAAAAAGTGACCGTCAACTGGGGGGGGGGTGCAGGTGCAAAGCATGTAAAGCTGGGAGTTAAAACATGATATATACATATATATATATAAAATGTTTGAACTGTATTTGGTGTTTTATGTTTTTCTATATGTTTTAATTTTTAATATACATATTTTGAGTTTTTACATATTTTTGCCTTGTCGCGAAGTGAGAATTGAATTCATTAATGAGAAATATATCTATAATGAAATTTTAGGAAATAAGTTTTAAATGAAAGGCAGGAAAAAATGCGTATAATTTAATATTCCGTACAAGGAAGTGATGTGATGTACGCATCAGATTTTTTAAATATTAAATTAATTTAAATTTCTGATGGGAACGTTTTAAAAGTATAAGTTAAAGGAATTTTATACTTTGGATGTTCTCAAATGTATTTACGCCACTTTCAAAGTCAACAAAATGTGAAATGGATACATTTGTGAAATATTAGATATGAGATTTCAATTAAATCAAACCAATTTTTTATGAAATATGTCAGAAAAAAAAGAAAAAGGCTTTATTTCTATATTTCTTCGGGTATTGCCATTTTATTACGTTAATTACAACTTTATATTAATTTGTGTTATTGTTATTTTTTGTCATTTGTGCTATTGTTATTTTTTGTCATGGCATACATTAAGAAGTTCGCCGTGTGAATTACTCTTGGCACAAACAGAAAAAAAATGCGTTAAGGTAAATTTTAAAATCGTTCCCTGAATTTCTCAATAAAAATCACAAAATTTAGTATCTAGGCATAATTTGAGTCGTAGAATCGAAATATGGAAAACAAAATTAGTATGTTATTTCAGAAAACGTCCGAATTTGTGTCAAAATACCCATGTTAAATTATATAACCAGCGGGAATTTTGATGTTGTAGATTGCTGAGAGGCCGATCCACACTGAGTAAAAAATTTGGTGGTCCAGGCAGATTAAATTTTTATTTTATTTTCAGTAAACATATTGCGGCTACACAGTATTTGTGCCCATTTCAAGAGGGTTACATTTTTGATAACTTTGCAGCAAGAAGAAAACGGCAGACAGCAGTCCAACTAGGCTGAAATGTAGCGAGCAAGTGCCTTACGTTCAGGGCAATTAATTAAGACTGAGTTCTTCTTAATTAAGACTAAGTTAGTTTTGGTTCTCAATGCATTTTGATTGGATAGTTAATACTGCTGTAAAATTATTATTGGTTGCTTGAGTTTTAGTTCCATTTACATCATCAGAATGATGTAAAAGTCATATGACATGGATTATCTAGAAATGACGAAATGCAGAGAGAGGTTGCTATTTTTAGAATTGAGAAGGGAATATTATGTTATTAATTTAATATTTTACAAATTCTTTGTATATATATATATATATCCTAAGTCGCGATTTCGAGACATGAAAAACGCAATTTGAATTTCGTCGATCGTCCCAGTAGAAGGGGAGATATAGAACTGTCCCCTTTTTTTCCCTTCTTCTTTTCTCTCTCCCTCTCTTTTTTTTTTTTTTTTTTTTTTTTTTTTTTTTTTTTTTTTTTTTTTTTTTTTTTTTTTTAGTGGTGCTGGCTTATACAAAGAAGTCGTTTGAATAACTGAGTGCTGGAAAACTCTTAATGGATCTTCCTCCATGTTTAAAACTCCATGCTAAAACTAAAAGAAATTTTACGTTAAAACTGAAAAACTTCAGGTATAAATAATAAAAAAAAAGAAATCCCAAATTTGTCACACAGCTCTTATTCTATCACGACTGAGTGTTTGGTGCATAGTCTTGGAAAACATCTTTGTGAAACTCCTTAAAGTCCTTAACTCCTGATCTGGAACAGGGAGCTGAATGCAGCTATGTTCTGGTTGTAGATACTGTGATTAAGTGGTAGAATAACTGCACTTGAAAGGGATTTAAAATCCTCTTTTATTAAATCAATATTCTTTACACACTTCCCAACTCGGGAGGGATACAGAAAGTAAAAGACCACATTTGGGCCTAACTTAACAATCAAATAAATTTAAATAAATATCTAAACCTAAATCGAAATGTAATTAAACTTTGCTCCGCAGAGCAAAATCGCGGAGTTTGGCCTCTAACTAAATGGTGCGTAGCAAAAAATACTAATACTAGAGCACTTCAATTTATTTCAATAAGTAATCACGTAGTAAGCACTATGGCTTATAATTATCTGCTAGCTGGTCAGGCGAACGTCGAACAGAATGACCGTGATCCGAGACTAAAGCTCTCTCACACTAAGAGGTTTCTACCTCTGGTTTAAATAGTACTTGGCTCCACTTCAAATTAGCATAACGCTGAAAACGGCGCTTCTTCTAACGGGAAGTTGAAACATGAGAACATATAGAAAGATTTAAATTAAAACAAAACTTTGTTAGTTTAACTAAAACCTTACAATTCCATATGCGAACCAAATACAATAATATGCTTTTGATTTATTCTTACTTTAAACGTAACATTCCTAAGATCATATTTCCTTTTCTTTGTTTTTTGTATTTATTAATCTTATTTGCTGCAAAAATGTAATAATTTTTCCAAATTTAGGGTAATTTAAAGTAGTTATTTATTTACAAAACGCCGAGATACTTCTGTTTTCAAGTTGGTAGTTCCTTAATAATTAGAAATAATCAGTTTTATTCATGAAGTGAAAGAGATTATGGTATTAGAGCATGAATATTTAAAGAGAAAAGAAAAATTATAAATATTTTCTCCTCCTCGACCCTTCTGCTTTGCTTTTATTTTTATTTATTTGTTTATTTATTTAGGCTAATATTTTCTTTCACGTTTATTTTCTTACATTAAAATCTTTTTAATTTATTTTTTTAATGTTCGGAAAATTAAACAGTTGACACTTTATATTTTCTTTGGTTGAATATTTTTATGCAATATCCATCCTAATTAATCGGACTTGTTAAACCTCTATGTTAATTACTTTTTTATTTACGCTTAAAAATTTACATATTATCTCATTAGGGTTCAGTCTCTCCCTTCCCCTCCATAAAAGCAGGGTGAAATTGCTTCATTTTATTTACTTCCTTTTTCTTAAACAGAATATCACATTTTTGATGTTTTCATCGAAGAAGAAGCATCAAAATCGACTAATTTTTTTCGTCACTTTGTCATATTTTTTTTTAATTTCGTAAATGAATTAACTAGTTAAAAACAGTACTTACGCAATTATCTAATAAAAGTATTTTTAATATACTTTGAATAGGCTTAATAGACTTAATAGAATAGAATCATTAGGATTTTTTTGGAAACAGAAGAATGAAAAATGAGCAACGCCTTCGTCGGGACTCGAACCACGGACCACTGGAACACGCGTCCAGCGTGCTGACCACTACACCCCGCAAGGAAGGCGGATGAAATACCTTATATACTCCCCCTTTTAAAGGGTGACTGGGGATTACGGTACCCAATCGCCAAATCTCGGTGGTGGAGAATCCTGGGGGCCACTTGTAGAGACATTAGGTATTTGGAGCAGGAATATAGAAAAATGAGCAAAGCCTTCGCCGGGAATCGAATCACTGACCTCTAGGTTACGCATCGAGCGTGCTGACTACTACACCACGAAGGCATGAGAAGAAGGAAAAAGGATTATCTTATATACTTTAAAGGGCGACTGGGGATTAGGGGACCCAATCGCCAAATCTCGGTGGTGAAGAATTCCTGGTGTAGTGGTCAGCACGCTCGACGCGTATTCGGGAGGTCCGTGGTTCGAATCCCGGCGAGGGCATTGCTCATTTTTCATCTCTCCTGCTTCCGAAATAACCTAATGACTCTACAGGTTTATATAGACTTTTACTGGTTTTCTTACTGGTATTAATATAATAGATGCCCAATAAATCATTTGTTGCTTTATATGGGTTTATACTAACTTTCTAACTGGCGTCAATAGACTTATTATAAACAATGAAATTAATGCTTGTATCAACAAACTAAAATTCATTGGTATTCTTATTGTCTGCTGATTATTTTAAATTATTTATTTATTTATTTTTATTTCATTTATTTGATACTGTTGAAATTAAGGTTATTCCAGTTTTGTAACCGAGAAAAAGGTTTAAAATTAAAAAAAACATACAGTGAATTCTATCGTCTCCACTTCTTCTCGAAGAAAATCGGTATTTCTGAGAATATAAATAAATATGAGCATTAAATACGATCTCTTTATGAACGTCAGAGTAACCTGGAAACGCAGGTGGTCTCTTTTTAAAGAGGGTTTTCACTATATGTACTCATTTATTTGTTTTCTAAAATTTTTTGTCGGAAACAATAACAGTAATCGTGTACACCGCACACAATGAGGTCTCTCTAAGGCGACCAGCCACTCAAAAAAAGGCATCTTTGCAAGTGGTCACGTTAGAGAGGTGATGGTCAATACCAATACACACTTATGTTCTCAGAAATACGTTTACCTACTAGAGGTCGTCGTCTTAGGGAGGTTGCCTCTACTAAATGAATCTCTCTAAGGCGACCAGCCGCACTTCCAGAATTATCTTTGCAGGTGGTCCTCTTACAGAAGAAATGTTCAATACCAAGATATACTTATGTTTTTAGAAATACTGGTCGCTTTCAGAGGCAATCATCTTAGGGAGGTTGGTTCCACGGGTTGGTTCTCTGCATACATGCACGTACCACTTATATGTGCATATTTCAGTATTTCCGATATTACAAATAAACACCGGTATCAACCATTATCTCTTTAACGCGACCACGTTCATTCACAATAGAAAAACTGTTTTCTCCGTGTTAGCGCTGACAACAGCACTTCTAAGAAAAACCAGCTTCAAGCATCCATGCTGTTTCAAAACCAGTATTTGATGATACCACAACGAAAATTTCAATATTTAGGTATCGCATTCGATTCTATGTTAATGATTCGCTTTAATGTAAATATAAATTAACAGTCTATGGCCAAGGACGATTGCCTTTGGACGAATCCCTTCATGAAAGACCTTGTAGAAGCAGATTCCCATCATAGAAGACATTCCACTGTTAGAAATAATATTAATGACTTTAACGTGCTTCCATTTTATCCTTTTTTAGTTATAAGGTTGCACGGATTCTCCACAAATTCAATTTTCAGGTCAATTTCTCCCCTATCAATAAAATTCACGGTTCGACTCTAAAAGATTCTGTTTCTGACTTTCATTCTTGGAAAATTTATAGTATATCGTGTCAGTGTGGCTCGAGATATATTGGCCAAACAAAAAGAGCGTTAAAGTTTCGTATCAAGGAACATGAATCTTATGTCCGAAAGGGCGAAATTAGCAAGTCTTCAATAGCGTACCATAGCTGGATATTGAATCATAATTTTGACTTTGGATCTGCAAAAATTATCCAAAAAGCTTCTTCCGTTGGTGAACTGGATTTTCTTGAGGCTTTTCATATTCACAAAGATTTAGCAAGTTTAGCGAACGATTTTAAGTCAAATCCAGTCCTTCCTAGCGCTTTTAAAATGCTATTAACATAATTCTTGATGATTATTTTTACCGATAGATGGCGTTGCCTCCTCGCGCGTGGTTCTACCCGAGAGTATAAAAAGCCGTTACTGAGGTTTCTTTCCCTTTCTAGATATTTTGTTCTCCTGATGAGGAGGGACCTGTAGCTGCCCTCGAAATCGATTGAGTGTTTTTTAGTAAATGTACGCCAAATACAAGGTTGTTTCAGCTAATTTGATTGTCACAGTGGCGTGTTTCTCTTCTATTGTAATCTTCTCTGTTCTTTGTAAAGACATGGGCGAAGTATATTCATCGTTGCTATTTTACGGCGAGACAAGATGGTTAACACGCGGGAAATTTTTGCAATGCGTTTGTGAATCAGGAAACGAAATTGCCACTTTTCTAGAAGTGGAAAACCGACATGAAGCTGAAAAGTTTCGACATGGTTTATTTGTGATGAAATTGAGTTACATGGTCGATATATTCGAGAAATTAAATACCTTGAATTTACAGCTCCAAGGAGCAAATACACATATGTTCGAGATGAGTGATAAAATTAATGCTTTTTGTAGAAAATAGGAATTGTGAAGCAGAAGTTTAACGCAAGAAAACCTAGAAATGTTTGAAAATGTGGAAAAATTTCCAAGACTGAAGAACAACACGTGAAAGTAGTTTTTAAATCATTTAGCCCTGTTGGAAAAGAATTTAAAAAAAGTATTTTCTTGCTGATGACAACTTGATAGCAAGTTACGAGTGGGTTAGGGATCCATTTCAAAATACTTCAGAAGAGCTCTCAACTGCCGAAGAAGAAACCTTCATAGATTTCACGTCAAGTGACGAAATCAAAAGTCGATTTAGTAATAAATCGGTCTTTGAATTTTTGGGGCAGGGGTGGATGATGAATTTTTTGCACTGAAAAGGAAAGAATTTCGTATACGATTAACCATTTAAAACATTCTACCTTTGTGAAACCGGATTTTCCGCTGTGGCTGCTCTAAAGACAAAAAAAAAAAAAAAAAAAAACATAGATCTCAGTTAAAAATAGAAAAAATTGTGCAGTTCCGATACATTTATAAGTACATTGTATCAGTGCAAATGTGTATTTTATTTCTTATTATGTTGGAATGTATTTTGTTTTGCTTCTTTTTAATAAATTAATAATATTTTAAATAATCTTTTTTTTTGTATATGCTCGTGCCCCCCCCCCCCACGCGGAGTTGTCACGACCTCCCAAGGGGGGCGCGCTGCACAGCTTGAGAATCGCTAGGTTAAGGGTTTTTACGCCTTAGTTAATCTACATTCAATAGTTGTAGAATTATCAACAATTTAAAAGTTGTTTAAGTGCGGCTAAGCCTAATTTTTTTACCATAGCAGCCATATTTGTTTATATTTGAAACTTAGCATAATAGTGAATTAAGTCATTCTGCACGTTCAGTGCCTTTTTATGCAGTTGGACAAGAAGAAAACTTCTAGTTTTGTGCACCGAAAAATCTGTCTTCTTGCCTGCTGCCGAATTGCTTGTTTTTTGCGTAGAAATCCTAATTTTAATTGTAAAAAAATGTGTTTTTTAATTGTTTTAACTGTATTTCGTGTTTTATGTTTTCTCTACCTTTAAAATTTTAAGTTTTTGCATATTTTCCCTTGCGCGAAATAAGAACAGAATTAATTGAATGAGAAATATATATTGTTGTGTTCTACGGGTTCATGGATTTGAGAGTATCCGATGAAAACACGATGCAGAACAATAAAAAGCAGAATTTATTTACAAGAATCACTATTTAAGCACAGTTCCGAAATTACCTTTAAAAGCGTCGAAAATCTACAATAAATACGCTGAAACAATCAGCAACACAGCTTCAGGCTGTAACTATAAAGGTAGCTTCACGGCAACACTAAACTTATAATAAAACACCGTGGAACAATCACCAATGCACTGTCAAGCTATACTGTAAAGGTAGCTTCACGGCAAAGCACTATCTCGATCGCTTTCCGTTCACAAAACTCTCGCGTAGCTTAGCACTCACAGTAAGCAGCTATTCTCACAACTCTCACACACACACTACTCGCAACCAACTCGCAACTAATCACACTCTTAATCACACTACTTCACAACTACTGCTCTCAGAAACGCAAGGGTTTATATAGTTTTTTTTTTTTAAGTTCCACACGTTTCGAGAAATATCTCGACAGGAAGTTATTCTAGAAGCTTCCTGATTGGACCATGGGATATCGCCAATTTTGTCGCCAAATGGGCGATAAAGTCGCCAATCGGGCAACCCTACCATACACTATTTTATGGCAACCCTAGTGCTATGCCGGAAAGCTTACATACAGGCCCAACCGCCGAATTTTTCGCAACAATATCTAGTGAAATTCGAGGAAGTAAGTTTATATGAAATGCAGGAAAAATGAGATTAATTTAATCTTCCGTACAAGGAAGTCATGTGGTGTACACATTAGATTTGTATTTTGTTTACAGTTTACATGGCTCAGAATGTCTATTAGCAAAATGCAATAAATCTTGAAACATTCGTAATCTGTCTTTAAAAAATATTTCCTGTATTTCTGAATTCCACGTTTTTGGTTGCCAATACAAACTTCAATTAGAAATTACTGTTAATTTTATTTCTTGGTATTTCTTCTCTTATAACATGTAATGTCTTACGGAGAAATCTTTTACATTTTTTTCCCGCTTCATTATGCTTGCTGGAAGCGTAATAGAAATCATAGGTATTATCGCTGACAGGTCGACATTCCTCCTAATAAAACGTTTAGTAAAACTGGCAACAAGATCATTTCTACCATTAATAAAAAGAATTCTTTTTCTTTTTCCGGTTGTGAAAAGACCTTACTAAAAATTAATTTTATCAAAACAAGATTGGGGAAAAAAAAAGAACGATATCTGGAACGAAATCGTAATTTAAAATAAATCTGGACTCGATCCAGATTCACCTTTCCTTCGATGTTACAACCTAAAACAAAACGCGGGGTGCTGAAAATTCGCGAGAAAACATACCTCTCTCTCTCCTGCTGTGGTGCAAGTACGATTTTCGGGAGGGGGGAAAAGAGAAAAGCACTTCCGGTTCAAAACAATGTCTGCTGCAGAATAGTGTGGGGTGGGAAACTTTGGAGGCAGTTCGGAAAACACGAGGGTTATTTTTGAGCTACTCGCAGGGGGAAGTCTTCTTGCTTTTCTAGCCTTTTTTCACAAACGAAAGAAAGAAACTCCCAGAAGGTTTGGAAAACATCCTCAGTAAAGAACTCGTATTACGTAATATTCATTTCCTTTCTTGAGACTGGTTGCGACGTAGGGCAGGAATTCGCGTCATTCTTACATCGGTACTCTTAGAAGAACCACTAAGTAGGATAATTCTCTATATATTAGATCTATTATTCTGAGGCTTAAAGGGTCAATGAAGAATTTTGGACACTGGCCCTTTTCACCATTACTCATAGTAGTCATGGCATCCAGCGTTCCACTGTATTTCTCCAATTTCTTTGTTCTTTCAGGTGAGAACGAGAAATGTTCAGAATAATTGGGGACATGGATTTGAATATGAGGATTTTAAGGCAACCACCTCAAACTACAAATGTTAAAAATAAGTAAATAAATAAAATCTGAAAGGTTTTAAATTACATGCAAAGAGGCTTTTTTTTAACGTTTTTTGTGTTACCTTTATTTGTTAAATATCATGTTCTTCGCACTTAAAACATAAAATTCAGTACAACAGCAATATCGCAAAATAAATTTAAAATGAATATATCTTTAGAATTTCTGATACACAGTTCCGCACGCTGGAGATAAAATGCTCCCCCTCCCCCACGCACACATGTAGAGTGTTGCTATTGCTCGCTTTTAAATCGTTTGAATTTATTCATCAAAAATCCGTTGAAGTTTTACAAAATATGAACTAGATAATAAAACAAATTCCAAATTCGTGCTTCCAGATGCGCATATTCGGGGGGGGGGAGTACGTTATTCAAAATTGGGTGGCTCTAGGTACCGTTGTTTTATTACATTTGGAGAAATATACATACATTTCTGCAGATTCTTCATTATTTAATTTCTTTAAATATAGTATAAGGTGATAACTTTTGGTGGCAACAATTTGAAAAGTGATACAGCCGTTTATAGTGATTCGACGCAAAATCGCGAAACGAAAGCAATAATCCTTCACTGACAAAACCCCTTTGGACTACAGTAGAAGTCCGATAATCCGGCACGTTCGGGACCGGCTCGGTGCCGGACTACCGAAAATTCCGGTCTATCGGGCGGTAATTATAAGAACAATTAGGTTAATAATTAAACTAAAAATACAGTATGCAAATATATACAACAAAGTTTATTTTACATTTCATATAATGTATGTACACGTACTGAGTCACGAATGTTTTGTTTTCTTGACTTTTGGCGTTTAGTATAAAATTTGTTTCTAATGATATGGAAATCAATAATTTCTGAAGCACTGTAGCTAGTACTAGCCTCAGCAAAAGAGATAAACTTATTTAGTGATTCTGCAGCAGCTGCCCAGCTGATTTTTTCCTTTTCTTCCGTTTCGGCATCTGAGTCATTTTCTTCAAGATTTTGAGTAGGCTGAGGGTTTACTACAATGTTGATAATGTCCTCATCGGTTAGTTCTTGTTCAACAGGCTCATTCTCGTCGATTAAAAGCCACTCCTCTACCTCATCTTCAGGCAGGTTTTTCAAGGGATTGTCAGTACTTCTAACGACATCCAAAACTTTGGTCAGAGCGTCTTGATGGTTTTCTTCCTCATCAGTCTGTAGAGTTAGGTCAGATGCAGGGTTTGCAGCTGGCCAAAGTTTTCTCCAGCATTTTTGGAGTGTTGTATTTTTTACCTGGTTCCAAGACTGTGCAATAGCATAGACGGCATCTTTTACTGTAAACTTTTTTTGAAAATCAGTCACGTCACAGTCGGCATTTAACAGGCCTTGAATAAAAGACCTTCTATAAAAGCATTTAAAATTTTGAATAACCCCTTGGTCCATGGGTTGAATCAAAGATGTTACGTTAGGTGGGAGCAGAGTAGCAACAATATTTCCAGAAACTAACTCATCTACTGGCGGATGGGCTTTGCAATTGTCCAAAAGAAGGATGGCTTTAGTATCTTCTGGTAGACCAAGGCTTTTGAATGATTCCTTGACCTCAGGCACAAAGTGGTGAAAAAACCAGTCTTTAAAGAGGGCGGCAGTTATCCACGCATTTGATTGAGCATCGTATTGGACAGGCAAGTGTGTAACATTCTTAAAAGCCCTGGGTTTTGCAGATTTACCTATCACAAAAGGGGTCACTCGGTGGTTTCCAGACGCATTAGCACATAGCAAAACGGTTAATCTGTCTTTGTTTTTTTTAAAACCCTTGGCTGCTTTTTCTCCTCCCCCAGCTAGTGTAGATGTTGGTAAACATCGCCACAATAGCCCTGTTTCATCAGCATTGTAAATCTGTTCAGGTGTTAAATCATTATCAGCCACGATTTTCTCAAACTCGTCTTTGTATTTTTCTGCAGAGTTTTGGTTTGCTGAAAGGGTTTCTCCAGTTACATCAAGTCTTCGAATTCCATGCCGAAACTTAAAGTTTCTGAGCCAACCATCAGAATAATTACATTCACTTTCAGCAACTCCTAAATCTTGGCCGAATTTCTTTGCCTTTTCAACAATCATTGGCCCTGTTACCGGCTTTCCTTCAGAACGTACTGCACTAAACCATTTGAACAATACACTATCTAGCTGTTCCAGTTTTGGTTTTTTTAATGTTTTTCTAGAAGCCAATTTTTCAGTTGTTACCGATTGAGAAGCAAACTTCATTAGTTCATCTTTTTGTTTTTTAATGTCATAAATAGTTGATGAGCCAATATTAAACTCATTCATTAAAACATTTCTATTCTCGCCTTTTTCTAGCCGTTTGATGATTTCTAGTTTCTGATTGAGAGTCAGTGTTACGTGTTTTCGTTTCTCTCCTTTTGAACTCGAAGGCTTAGGTTTTGAAAACATGGTCACTGTACAGTTAGAACGAAAATCACTTTTTTTATAAACAGTTTCAAAAGTTACGTTTACTGCGATGTGAAAGGACACAAAACAACAACGCACAAAAAAATGGCGAAGACGCTTCGTGATTGATTAACGGAGCTGCACTGCACCTGAATTTGTTGTGACAGCTGAGACTAGCCGGCCGCTAATTGTTTACGAACTATACCGAGCGCTTCCGGATGATCTCGAACTACCCAGAAATCTTCCGAATAGCTCTCGAGCGGTTTTATTTGCTTTAAAGACACACTTTTGGAGAAAACCAAAATTTTTACAATTTTCCGGAGCGATGCCGGACTATCGGGCATTCCGGACTGTTGGATGCCGGACTAATGGACTTCTACTGTAAAAAGAATTACTAATTACTAGGACTAATTTTAAACTGAGCCTATCTTTAGAATTTCCTACACACAGTCTCACGCGCTGCAGATAAAAATGTTTTTTTCTGTACAACGTTGCCATTGCCCGCTTTGGAATCCTAGAGTTTGTTCATCAAAAATTCGTTAAAGTTTTACAAAATAGGAAATCATTAATAAAACAAATTCCAAATTTCAAATTTGGGCTTCCAGATGCCTATATTCGCAGCAGGATGACGGCATTCAAAATTTGATGTCTTTAGGTACCGTCGTTTTATCACAATGCGAGAAACATACATACATTTATGCACATTCTTCATTATTTAATTTCTTTAAATATAATACAGGGCTGCAATATTTTGTGGCAACAGTTTGAAAAGTGATACAGACTTTTAATGTTTCCGACGCAAAATCGCAAAACGAAAAGAATAGTTCTTCAGGGACAAAGACCCTTTGGACTAAAAAAAAAATTAATGTACTTTTACTATTATGTTTTCAATTCGATCAATTCTAAAAAAAGTTCCGAAAAGGCAAGGGAATACATTGGCAGATATTTCAGACAATTTTTGATCCTGACCTTTTTACTTCCTTGTACGAAGTAACGAAAGTATTGTAAAAGCGAAAAATTTCGGGTATCCCATTTCAACGAAAAATATCCATTTTGACCTCCCCCGAATCCATTTGAACAATGTTTTTGCGGGATATATGTACGTAAGAACAGAATAAAAATTTCCCAAAGAATTATAAAACTGATTTAAAGAGATTTTTTTGTGGCGTCTGTACGTATGTATGTATGTATGTATGTATGTATGTATGTATCTTGCATAACTCAAAAACGGTATCTGAAAACGTTAGAATTTTGTATATGGAACTGCTATAAAAAGTAGTTGCTCAGCTTCCTTTTTGGTTGTAATCGGCAGCTCCAAAAATATATAAATACATATACTCACACTATTACCCTGCTCGGTGAGCTCAGCTTTCTTTTATTCTTATATGTTGCTAAATTGTGCATTTTTTTGCTTTAAAATTCGTTCAATTATGTTGTTCTTAAGTTCTGATCACAGTTTTATGCCTTTAAATAATTTGCATGCAATAGTTGTAGAATTATCAACAGTTTAAAACTTAGAGAAGTTAAGCAGCTAGGATCAGCGTAACATTTGTAAATTTTGTAGGACTAGTTTCGGAGGTTTAAATATAGAATAAGCTTCTTCAGCTGTTTAAACGCAAAGAACCATATTCTATATCGTTCACTTGCGCATAAGCAGCTGAAGACGTAGGCTCCGAATTTGAAGCATCGAACCTAGTCCTGCAAAATTTACCAAGATTACGCTGATTTTTGTTGTTTTAAACTTCTCTTATAAGCTTTACTCGCGTATTATTTTAACCTAAATTTAAAAGTTGTTTAAGTGACGTTAAGCTTAACGAACCCGCCACTTGGAAACCTTGAGTGGAATAGTGAATTGAGTCAGCTTTGGAACGCTTTTCAGTGTCTTTTTGACGAGTGGGAGTAAAAGTTAAACGTTTAGTTCGATCGGTCAAAGATTCTGTCTTCCTGCGTGCTGGCCGAAATGCTTGTTTTTGCCTAGGAACTGTAATTTTAATTGTAAAAGTTTTTTTATTTTTAAATTGTATTTGGTATTTTATGTTTTTTCAAAAAATGCGTATAATTTAATAGGGTGTACAGCACTGCGTGTTGTCGTACTAAAGGAAGAGTGTTACTACATTAATTTCACGAGTAGTGTTTCATAATTGTAAATCAATAAAAATTTGGGATTCAACGAACACTTGAGGTTGATGCATGGACTTTGAAACATTGTTCAATACTGCTTAGCTTAATGCAAAAAATAAACCAATTTTAGGTTTAAATCAGGTACACTTCGCAAAAAAAAAAAAAAAAAAAAAAAAAATAGTTCTATATCTCCCGTTCTACTTAGCCGATTGACGAAATTCAAATTTGTGTTTTTCATGTCTTGAAAGCGCGAATTAGGATATATATTAGATTTATATATAGCATTGTTCTAACATAGGTATTTTGACACAAAATGGGTCTTTTTCTGAAATAACATACCGACTTTTTTCCATATTTTGATTATACGACTGAAATTATGCCTAAATATTAAATTTTGTGAAATTTAATCCAAAATTTACAGAGGAATTAAAAAATTTTACATGGTTAATTTTTTTCAGTTTGAGCCAAGAATAATTCACTTGGCGAACTTCTTAATACATGGCAACCTATTTTCCTATCCTTTCCGTTGTGCAGGAGCGGAAAAAAAATCACATCGTTCCTACTTTTTTAGATTGCGCATGAGCGGAATAAAAGTTACATCGTTCAAATAATTTAACAAAGTGCGTAAACCACATTAGATGTTATTATCGCTTTCAACAAATATGCCTAATTTTCAAAACGCGCCAATATATAAATTCACGTATATCTTCGAAAATTTTGAATAAAAAGCTCTGATTTTTTTGGCAGGTATACTTAGAAATACACTTATTTTAAGGTAATGATAAAAATTTTATGGGTTATAATTCAAAATTTTTTTCCAAAAATTTATAAATAATATTTAAAAACTATTCAAAATGATGCAATTTCATCAAAAATCTATTAACAACAAAAAATCTGAAAGATTTCAGATTTTAAATTACGTCCAAAGGCGCGTTTTTTTTTTTAAGGTTTCGTGTGCTACCTTTTTTTATTAAATATCATGTACTATGTACTCACACCATAAAATTCAGTTCAAAATCAATATCGCAAAATCATTTTAAAATGAACATATCTTTAGAATTTCCGTAAGTCTCGTGCGCTGGAGATAAAAATGTTTTTTTTTCCGTAGAGTGTTGCCATTGCTCGCTTTGAAATCATTTAGTTTGTTAATCAGAAATTCGTTGAAATGTTACAAAACATAAAATCGATAATAAAGCAAATTTCAAATTCAAAATTAGGGCTTCCAGATGCTCATATTCGCAGTAGGATAACGTCATTCAAAATTCGATGGCTCTAGGTTTTATCACAATACGAGAAACATGCATACATATATGCAGATTTTTCATTTTTTAAAATTTAATGCAGAGCGATAACATTTAGTGGCAACAATTTGAAAAGTGAAACGGGCATTCAGAGTGAATCGACGCAAAATCGCAAAACGAAAGTAATAGTCCTTCGGGACTAAATTCCTTTGGACTAAAAATACAAATTTTAAAAACAAATCATAAAAAATGGGCGAATTGTGTTTGGAGTGAACATAAATTTCGTACTATGAAAGAAGGAATCAAGTAAATGTAATAAAAAAAGGGATATTAATATATATATGCAAATTGAATTAACATTGAGGAGCTAAGATTTTGAGAGCTAATTTTTTAAAAACTAGTCGTGCAATTTTTACAAGAGTGGGCAGTTTCGCATGATTTGAATCGTAGAATCGAAATATGGAAAACAATTGGCATGTCATTTCAGAAAAAGTTCGATTTTTTATGTCAAAATACGTATATTAGAACAATGCTGTATATAAATCTAATACATATCCTAAATCGCGCTTTCGAGACATGGAAAATGCAATTTGAATTTCGTCAATCGGCCCAGTAGAACAGGAGCTATAGAAACAGTTCTTTTTTTTTTCACGAGGAGAGAAAAAGTTGATATCTGAAAGGATACCCGTAGCTTTAAAAGATATTCCCTCTTTCTCAAGGAAAAATAATCAGTACATCGTTTTTAGATTCAAATAGGTAAATAAAATACAAACTCACACAAAAGACTCTATGTAATTCACTGAATGTTATCCTTTTTATTATTGTTAGTTTTGTCATACATAATTCACAATATGCCTTACAGAGATTTTTGCATCATCTGTATACTATAGAGTCATTAGGTTATTTTGAAGCCGGAAGACGTGAAGAGCAATGAACTCATCGGGACTCGAACCTCGGACCTCTCGAATACGCGCCGAGTGTGCTAACCATTACACCACGAAAGCGGGAGAAACACCTTATATATTCCTCCTTTTAAAGGGCCACTGGGGGGTTAGGGGACCCAGTCGCCAAATTTTGATGGTGGAAAATCATCATCCACCACATTTTTTATTTCGGGCGCCACTGTAGAGTCATTAGGTTATTTTGAAACCGAAAACGTGGAATTTTGTGTCATTTCCATCATATCAATGTTCAGCTTCCTTACTAAGATAACTTTACAAAACATTACTTGCCTTTTTATTATTAACATTGTAGAGACATTAGGTATTTTTTCAAAACAGGAAGCTGAAGAAATGAGCAATGCCCTCGCTGGGAATCGAACCTCGGACATCTCTAATACACGCCGAGTGTGCTGACCATTACACCACGAAGGCATGCTAAAAGACGGGAGAAATATATTATAACACTTGTGCTTTTCATAGGAATGAAATTGATATCTATTTGATATCTATTTGAAATACTTGAAGAAAATAGCTGTATTCTAATCGAAATCTTTTGTTTTCTATTAAAAAAATTAAATTTGACGATATTGTGAATTTTATTAAAGCAATTCGGCTTTATCCAGTTTTTCATTGTCTCAAAAATTCAAGTAATTTTATTAATATTTTAAGAAAATTAGCCTGTCTTTGCTTCGATAGAAAAATAATATCTTCCTGTAATTTAAAACTAATTTTTCTTTCTATTTCTTTCATCTTATAATACGCACTCAGAAAATTTTTTAGTTTTGCATTTCAGTGCATTCGTAATTATTTATGCCAACTAAATGCAGATAAATTAACCAACATTCAATTTATTTCTGCAAGTATTAATCTATTACTGGATTTTAAAAACTTTTTGCAAAGTTTTTTAGTCCAAAGGGGCTTTGTCCCTAAAGGACTATTGTTTTCGTTTTGAGTCGGAAAGATTAAAAATCTGAATCACTTTTCAAACTGTTGCCACCAAATCTTGCAGCCCTGTATTATATTTAAAGAAATTAAATCATGAAGAATCTGCGTGAATGTATGTATGTTTCTTGAACTGTAATAAAACAACGGTACTTAGAGCCATCCAATTTTGAATAACGTACGTGTCCACCCGAATATGCGCATCTGGAAGCCCAAATTTGGAATTTGAAATTTGTTTTATTATCTATTTCATATTTTGTGAATCTTTAACGAATTTTTGATGACAAACTCAAGCGATTTAACAGCGAGCAATGGCAACACTCTACGGGGAAAATAAAATTATCCAAAGCGCGCGGAACTGTGTATCGGAAATTCTAAAGATAGATTCATTTAAAAATTATTTTGCTATATGGCTATTGAACTGAATTTTATGGTTTAAGTGCGAAGAACATGATGTTTAATAAATAAAAGTAACACACAAAACGCTAAAAAAACTCCCTTTGGACGCAATTTAAAATCTGAAACCTTTTAGTTTTTTTTTTTTTTAATATTATCTTGATTTATCGTAAAGTTATTTCTTAAATGAAGTTCTTCAAAAGTGTAAATGTTATTTTTAATTCTGATGCAAAACAGTATACTCAAATTATGCGCTCAAAAACAGAATTATGCCTACAACGTTTACTGAAAATAAATGGAAGGAATTTTAATAGGGAGTAATAATTGGGGAATTTAAATGAAACATAATACGTAAGAGCTTTAGCGCAGACTAAAGCACTTAGCTTGATTCAACAAACAGTAGTTTATTTCGCAAAAGAAATTTAACAAAAAGATTTTGGTAATCATAAAAAATCTGGGCAGATTCTTACGAAAAATTTAATTTGAATACGAACGTAATAGCGGGTTCAAATATTATTAAGTAAACAGCGCAAAATATAAAGGAAAAGGAGAATTACTTTCTTGAGTTGCTTATTTTAATTTGTTTTTATATTTCCACCACTTTCTTGAGGAGATTTTTGTATAAATTGAGCCTATGTATTCGACTATCAAATTATGAAAGAAGAACTTTGATATATTTCGCGCATATGCAGTTAAAAATTATTTTCTTTAAAATCTCATATGATATAGAATATTAAGTGTTTTCAGTTCAGAATTTAATTTAACTTTTCTCGTAAACGTTTGTTATGTTTTGAGTAAGTTCGTTAAAGGTGGTTGAAAACGCTGCACGTTATGTGCAGAAACCATGCGAAAAAATTCGAATTTTTAAAGGAATTCTCTGTAGCTTTATTAATGTACACTGCGAAAAAAAAGGGGCAGGGACAGTTCTATATCTTCCATTGTACTGGACCGATTATCGAAATTCAACATTTTTCATTCTCGAAAGCACGATTTAGGATATGTATGAGATTTATATATAGCATTGTTCTAATATAGGTATTGTGACAGAAAATCTGACTTTTTCTGAAATAATATGTCAGTTTTTCCATATTTCGATTCTACGACTCAAATGATGCCAAAATGCCAAGATTTATAAAAATCGCACAAGTAGTTTTTTAAAAATTAGCTGTCCAAATTTTAGCTCCTCAATGTTAATTCAATTTGGTATATACTTATTAATATCTCTTTTTTATTAAACTTATTTGAGTCCTCCTTTCATGTTTCGAAATTTAGGTTCATTCCAAATAAAATTCGCTCATTTTTTATGATTTATTTTTAAAATTTGTATTTCTAAATCATTTTTATAATTTTTTCGAACAAAATTTTGAATTATGACGTGTAAAATTTTTACCATCGTTTTAAAATAGATGTATTTCTAAGCATACCTGCAGATAACAAGAGTTTTTATTCTAAATTTTCCTAAGACAGATGTAAATTTACATATTGGTGCGTTTTCAAATTTGGCATATTTGATATAAACCATAATAACACCAAATGCGGTTTACGCACTTTGTTAAAATTATTTGAAAGTATGAAGGATGACCTTATTTTCTTCTCGTGTACAATGCGAAAAAGGAAAGGAAAATAGGTTGCTATAAATTAAGAAGTTCGCTAAGTGAATGTTTCTCAGACATGCGCCAGGATAAATTTTTAAATTTCTCCTTAAATTTCTCACCCAAAATTACAAAACGTAATATCTAAGCATAATTTGAGTCAACCTATGTTAGAATAATGGCTGTGTATAAATGTAATATATATCCTAAGTCGCGCTTTTGGAACCTAAAAAGCGCAGTTTCAATTTCGTGAATCGGCCCAGTAGAATGGGAAATATATAACTGTCCCCCTTTTTTCCCCGCAGTGTAAGTGTATTTATAAGAAAATGCACTCATAAATTGGACATAGCATGGAAAAATATATATATGAAAGTTAACAGATCATTTTCTGGATTCTGTAAATGCAAGATTGTCAGAAATATACGTTTTCTTAACAATTTTCACTTAATTTAACTGAAAAGTTCGAGTTCGAGCATATTATTTACATGACCGCACTTACATTAACAATGCGCCTAGTATTTCTTTAGAAATTCGGAAAAATGTCTAAACTCGAAAACGTTCGGTGACTTTTGGCTATATATATATATATATATATGTAAGACATAACAAAACACGATGCATGCTTTAAAAATAATTGGCGACCTCAAAATTAACTATTCTAGATTTGGTGCTCTCCCCCTAAATTCATCTGTTCTCCCAAATTCGAGATCTATCTATGTTACGTAACGTTTAATGCAGGTACCTCTTGTCCAATCAAAATAATTGTTAACCAAAACTTTTTTAACTCGGAATTGAAACTTTTGACTCCCTCTCTTCTTCCTCTGAATTGCAGCGTTCTGCTTCGCGTAAGCTTTCCTCCTGGCAAGACGCTTCTCATTCACGCTGCTGCTGCTTAATTGCTTAAGATAACGTCTTACTTTAAAACCCGTTTACATGGAAATTATTGTATTCAACTATAATTAAGAAATATCTTGTCAGCAAAAGGATGATTTGATAGGTGTAAAAATAAAGATTGGAAATTCTTCAAATCCATTTGTGCCAGCTTCATTTTCCCCCCTCTTCCACTCAACTATCGAAAGCTGTTAAACGTTTCAGTGCTTTCTTCTATGCATTTGTCCACTCAGCCTTGTATATATATATAATATATGTCTTTCCTCATATGCTAAACTTTCCCTTGCTTCGCTAGTACACTAATGCTTTTTTCTTCCAACTTTCTTTTGAAGGGAAGAAATATGTAAGATATAAGAAAATACGGTGGCTACGTTAGTAAATAATTGCTAACCTCAAAATTGACTATTCTAAATTTGATGTCCTCCCCCAAATTCATCTGTTCTCCCAAATTCATCTGTTCTCCCAAATTCAAGATCTTTCCGTGTTACATAACGCTGTTTGGTAAACAGAACTAAAAATTAACCACTCACAGCTTAGCTGTACATATGCACTTACGTAGTATAAATACTGCTTTGCGAGCAATTACGTCTTTTCTTCTTCTTAGCTTCTTCTGCCTTGCAAAACCGCTGTGCTGCTATACTCAATTGTTCTTCACTTTAAAACACGTGTACATAAAAATTATCGTATTTAACTTTGATTGGACAAATACTTTGTCTCTCGAAGTGATTTTATGTGAATTATCATGGAATAAAAATTATGCTTCCAAGCGGCCACGTCTGGAAGTTTTGGTTAATGCATCCGTCTTTCTAACTGGGTAGCAAAATGTCTTCGAATGCCAGAAATTAAAGTACAGGTTCCTGCTACGCGTTGTAGCATCATATACACTCATGTCCATAAATTAAGGATAATTCGGAGTTACGAGGAAATCGAACTTTAAAATAAATATATCACCTGTAAACTCACTACACACATCTTCAAGAATCATATGCAAATTTCAGGAAGTAACCAGATGACACCGATGGTACGTCACAATGACGAGAGTATAAGAGGAATACAGGCAAATAATATATAAGGAATATATAAGGAATACAGGCAAAGAAGTCAAATTGTTCGCAGGCGCTTTATAAGCATTTCAGTGCAATAACCGAATAGTTATGACACAAAGGACGCGCTGGGATTATTTTTTACGTGGTAGAATGATTGGCCGTCTGGAATGGGGGCGTACCCAACTGGAACTATCAGACGAACTTGGAATTGCGCACAGTGTCATCTCCAGGCTTTGACAACGATTCCAAGATGATGGTAATGGGGGTAGACGTTACGGCAGAGGTCGCCTCAGAGTTACAACACCGAACGAGGACCGGTATTTGGCAGTTACTGACAAAAGAAACAGGCGGAGCACAGCCTCACACCTGTCTCGTCAGCCACTGGTACGACAATTTCAAGGCAGACCATGTACAGACACTTAGGGCAGATTGGTCTATATGCTCGTAGACCTGTCAGACGCGTTCCACTTATTGCAACTCACTGTCGCCTGTGGGTACCATGGAGTACAGAGCATGCATTGTGGATACCGCAACAGTGGGCTCGTGTGATGTTTTCCGACGAGTCCAGGTTTAACTTGCAGTCTGATTCTCGCCGGACTTCATATGGAGAGCTCCAGGTACCCGTTACCACCAAGAAAACATCATTGAACGGCACCGTTACGGTGGTGCAGGAGTGCTCGTTTGGGGTGGAATTATTCTGGGTTCCAGAACTGACCTGCATGTTCAAATTGGAACCACGACAAGCCAAATCTATCGAGACGTCATTCTGCAACAACATGTACGTTTGTTTCGGGGCACCATGGGCGCACAATTTGTGTTTATGGACAACAACGCCCGTCCTCACCGTGCAAACATCGTAAGCGAATGCCTTCAATCGGAGGCTATCACCCGTATGGACTGGCCAGCATTCTCACCGGACTGGAATGCAGTACAGCACGTGTGGGACATGCTTGGCCGACGAGTTGCAGCCCGTCAACCTCCTCCTACGTGTCTACCAGAACTTCGGAGAGCATTGCTTTCTGAGTGGTGTAATATCCCCCAAGATCAGATCCATCATTTGATACTCGGCATGCCCAGGCGTTGCACGGACTGTATTGCATCGTCTGGGAGACATAGAATGTATTAACAATTATGCCAACTGTCATGATCCTTGACCAATTCATCTCTCCGAGCTACCACAACTCTGTCCGCTAGGATATCATTATCCTGACCTTTCTTTACCCAGTTTACCCTAGCTTTATCCTTTTCCTCATTTCGGTTATACTGCCTAGAACCTTTAATCTGAGGACAGTTCCTTTTAAAATGCGAAGCTGAACCACATACAAAACATGTTAAACCTTTAACATTCCCTGTGTTTTTCCCTATGGTTTCTAACTCATGCCGACCGCTTCGTCTCTCTTCGACCTTAGGTTTCTCACCTATTACCTCATTTAGCATCTTAGTTTCACAAGCTTCCCTACGTACGTTGTAGGACTTCCCTTTAGCCGCAAAGAATATGTCACACTCCTCTCCAAGCTCTCTTGGCTTGAACCACGAGTCTCCCTGCCTTATACCTATGTGTACTGCAGTTTCTGTATCAAGGGTCTGGTAGATTTTGTCCGCTACCACCAACTGATTAAGACCTTCAAAGTCTGTCACCCCCCTTGATTTCACATAATTTTCCCACATGGCAGTAACTCTAGTAGAAAACTGGACAAAGGTCTCTTCTGAACTTCGTCTTGCTTTCCTGAAATTCTCCAGGCATACCTGAGGTGACGGTTTGAATTCTTTCAACACAGTTTCCTTTATTACTTCATAATTCCCATACTTATCCTCCCTTATCAATGTTAATAAATTTGCCGCTTTATCTCCCAAAAGGTAAATCAAAATTTTGGCCTTATACTCATCAGGGACACTTTCATTGATATAAGCTCTTTCTAAACTGGAGAAGAAATAGTCCCAGCCATCTGCTCTACTTGGAACCTTTACTGTCAATAACCTGATTGTTCTCGTTAACTCTTCTACTGATCTTTCCTTCCCATTCTCCCCCCGTTCGGGTGTGGTACTCCTATTCAAGTAACGATCCTGACAATCTACCTTATACTTCTCAATGGCAATCCTCTCCTCTGCCTCTAACTTTAGTTTATATTCCCTTTCTTGTCTGTCGCGTTCTTCTTTTCTTTCTACTCTTTCGCGTTCTTTTTCTCTTTCTTGCCTTTCCTTCTCCTCCTTTGCCTCCCTATCTGTAATGATAACACTCAGAAGGTCCTTTGCTACCTGCTCCTCATAGCTTTCACTAGCAAGAATTTTTTCCCTCAAGTCCAAAATTCTAAATGTAGGCAACACTTCAACACCAAACTCTTGTGCAAGGGCGACTAGATCAGCCTTTCTATGTTTGGTCAAAAATGACATTATGGGACTTTATGTTCAACTTAATTAAAATAACAGAAAATCAAAACTGAAGCTCTGTACATAAAATTTTACATCAAGTCTTGAACTTCTAGTGAATCATAAACACCTGGTATCTGCATTAAATATGCACAACATCCAAATATTCAATAAAAAAAAAAAAAAAAATTAATGAGTATATATAAGCAATCAAAAATTAATGAATGCATGAGAATTAATGCAATCATATCTCTTAAATAAAACACAAGCATTAGTTAAATTAATACTCATTCACTCATACAATAAAAGATAAATGCACTTTCAAAGTAATTCAAGTATCATATGATAATCACACTGATAATTCCTGTGTTATAAAATACTTCTTTAAGTGTACCGTTACATTAACAGCAAATGTTTCATAAAAAATGATAAATAATACACTTAAACGAGAGAACCTGGTAGAAGATAACTGTTCCACTTAATATGCTTCGCAGCATTCGTAAGGCATTTACTTGAGCTTTTTCCGAGTCGACAAATATGCATCCGACCAGCTGCCGCCACTGTCATGATCCTTGACCAATTCATCTCTTCGGGTTCGTTTTCATCCACTTATGAATGTTATTCGTCGACTCTATTCGCAGAAATAAAACTGGCACACTTATGAAGGTTTAACGATAACATGAACTATATTTTATTGAAATATATATATATATTCTTTTCACAAAGTATTTTTCCACAATTACATTAAAAACGCACAACTATTACATTTAACCTTTCAGTTCTTTTTTTTTAGTAACACATCAACTTCAAACTTTGGAATACAAAAATAATCAATTCAAAAATGTTTCTCACGAGCCTCCGTCTTTCTCGCATCAAGCACGTTTTCTTCTTCTCGTAGCCAGATTTTGCTTTCTCTCCGCTTTTCAGATAGACAGTTTGTTTTTCACACGAGCAGGGCTTGGTTGGTAGCTTCCTCTTACCGAGCATGTGCATGACACCAACCATGGAATATGGGTTTTTTGTAAATAGGTTTTTTTGTAATTTGCTCCAGGGAGAAAAAATTGCTAATTTTTTTAATAATATCAAACATATAGCATCGGTTTTTGCTCTTTACCTTTTGTTTAATAAATAAGCTTTACAAATAAGACAAATTTGTTTTGCTTCTAACTCTTCCTTTGCCTGATTTTGCATTATCCTTAATTTATGGACATCAGTGTAGAACAATGCTATATATAAACCTAACACATATCTAAAGTCGCTCTTTCGAGATATGAAAAGCGCAAGTTGAATTTCGTCAATCGGCTTCGTAAAACGGGAGATACCTCTTTTTAGTACAAAGGGCCAATTTGCCCTCAAGGACTGATAATATTCGTTTTGGCATTTCGCGTTGACAACTATAAAAGGCAAAATCAGTTTTCAAATTGTTGCCACCAAATATTAGAGCCCTCTATTATATTTAAAGAAATTAAATAATGAAGAATCTGCATGCATGTATGTATATTTCTCGCACTGTGATAAAACGACGGTACCTAGAGCCATCAAAATTTAAATAACGTAATCTTCCATAGAATATAAATCCCTACTACAGTGGAAAAGCGAGCGAAATTTGTTTGATTATCGATTTCATATTTTGTAACACTTCAACGAATTTTTGATTAACAAACTCGACGATTTCAAAGCGAGCAATTGGAGCACTGTAAGCGGAAAAAAATTATCTCCAGTGCGCGAGACTGTGTACCGGCAATTCTAAACATATACTCATTTTAAAATTGTTTAGCGATATGGCTCTTGAACTGAATTTTATGGTTTAAGTGCGAAGAACATGATATTTAATAAATAAAGGTAACACACAAAACGTTAAAAAAAATGCCCCATCGGACGTAATTTAAATCTGAAACCTTACTTTTTTTTTCCGCAGTGTACAAGTGTTGCCATAGACTTCTCCCAATTTAAAATATTATCTTAAAAATTTGCCCAGGAGTGTGAATTCTCCAGAGTAAATATAATTGCTTTGCATAAAGGAATTCTTTAATGAAGTTCTGCTCGTTAGTAGCCAGAATTAGAAAATATCAAATAAAAGCCTTGTTTTATTCTCTGATTAACAAAGGCGTTATTTCTCAAGAATTATTTTCTCCTAACA
>KK121830.1:69045-95739 GCA_000611955.2 Stegodyphus mimosarum
CTCCTCTAAAGGAATTTCGAGTTAAATTACAATAACTTTTGCTTTTTGTTCACACGGTAATTTTTTACTTCCTTGTACGAAGTAAAAAGGAAGTATTGTAATCGCGAAAAATTTCGGTGTATCATGTTTCAACGAAAATGTCCATTTTCACAGCTATCGAATGCAATCTAACGATGTTTTTCCGTGACATCTGTACGTATAGACCAAATAAAGGACACGTTTTCCCCCAAAAAATTATGAAATTGATTTAGAATGGATTCTGAAGAGATTTTTTCGTAGCGTCTGTGCGAACGAACGTACGTAAATACGTATGTATGTATATATCTCGTATAACTCACAAACGAGTATCCTCAGAAAGATGAAATTTTGTATATAGGACTGCTATAATATCTAGACGTGTACCTGCTATTTTGGTTGCAATCGGTCGCACCAAATGTATATTAATATATGTATATATATATATATATACAATGATTGAAGTATGTTTTTCTGATCTTCCAGTTAAGGTTGTTATGCCTTTAGTAAATTTGCACGCAAGATTTCTAGAATTATCAAGAATTTAAAAGTTGCTTAAGTGCTACTAAACCTAATCTTTTTTCCCATGGGAGCCATATTTATTTACATTTGAAACTTAGAAAAGTAGTGGCTTTGCTGCCAATCTAGAGAAACTAGGCTTAGCTACTGCAAAAATAACGCCTTCTTTTATCATTGCGAATTAAATCATGCTTGATCCATTCTGGAATTTATTCGAGATAATAAGCGTCTAAGATTTACTTCGTAATTTTTAATATAGATATTTTGAGTTTTTGTGCGTTTTTGCCCTGTGGCGAAGTGAGAACTGAATGAATTGAATGAGAAATATTGAATCTTCTGTAAAAAACTGGTTTTTTTTGTTGTTGTTGTTGTTTAATTTTTTTATACATCGTTTTAGATTTATTATAGTATTTCAATAGAACACGTGGCATCGATTAGATAATTCTTCATATAATATAATTTTTTGTACATTCTGAGTTACAAAATGAATGAGATGTAACGCTATTAAGTGATAAACAAATATAGTGAATTTTAAAGAGTGCATTTATTCTATTGTGGTTTATGCGCTATGGACAAAGTGGATTTAATTCAGTGGAATAAGTTTAACTGAATTGCTAGAAGAAATGCGAAAAATATAATGTTCCGTACAAGGAGGTCATGTGGGGTACACATCAGATATTTTTGCGATAGCAGCCATATTTGTTTACATTTGGAACTTAGCAGAATAGTGGATTTGTTGCAATCTAGATAAACTAAACTTCGGAACAACAAAGTAACGTCTTCTTTTATTACTGCAAATTAATTTATGCTTAATCCATTCTGGAATTATCGTTTAAGTTATTAAATTGTCCCAGATATTAACTGAATAACGTCCATAACAAATTAAGTCAGTTTCTACGCATTCGGAGTCTTTTTGCCGAGTGAGACCAAAAGTATGCTTTGAGTTTTGTGCACGGAAAAGTTTGCCAGCTGGCAGAATTGCTTGTTTTTGCGTAGAAAATGTAATTTTAGTTGAGAAAAAATGTTTTTTAATTGTTTTAACTGCATTTGGTGTTTTATGTTTTTATGTTGCAATTTTTAATACAGATATTTTGAGTTTTTATTTATTTTTTCCTTGTGGCGAAGTGAGAACTGAATTAATCGAATGAGAGAGATATCTCTAATCAAAATGGAGTAAATAAGTTTAAGGCAGGAAAAGATTGCTTAAGTACCTAAGGGAGATCTCTCATAATAAGAAATTCCTCCTGGGCTCAAGATAAATATCGTTAATTCGTATAATCTCTGATAGAGTGTGCGTTAAATCGCAGTTTAGTTAATTCTCTTTGAAGCATTAACCTTAACTTCAGCTAACTTACCAGTTAATTCGTCCTGCCTCCCAGAAATGTATTTAGGGAGTATATCACTGGCACGGGTATGGTATAGCACCTAGTACTAGAAGCTTCAGTACGCCACTAGGAAGATGAGCTTTCCTTCAAACAAGTAAAAAGACTTATGGTTACTAACTATAGCTATAGCTTAATGACCAAATTAATGGCAACAAGTCCAGAAGAATAATTTAGCCCGTAGGGCGGTAAACAGAGACGTAGCATAAGAAATAGAAACATCGGAAGTTTAAAGAATGACAGGAGAGAGGAAAAAATAATGCAAAACTGATAGGCGTAGATATATAATTAAAGCTATAACTCTGAAGAATAGTCACTACAGATTACAAGCAAACTAAACACTGCAAGAATGAATAGTCGGAAAAAAATATATACGCTATCAACAACAACAATTATTTACATAAGTATGCGATATTAGTAACAAATATAAATACAAATAAGATATCCATAAGAAGTTCACATTAAAAACAAACAGAATATATTAAAAAACATTAAAAAAACTGAAAGGTTTCAGATTCTGTATTACGCCCAAATGGACTTTTTTTTAACGTTTTGTGTGTTATCTTTATTTATTAAATATCATGACCTTCGCACTTAACCATAAAGTTCAATTCAACACCAGTAACACAAAATATTTAAAAGAGCATATCTTTAGAATTTCCGATACACAGTCTCGCGCGCTGGAGATATTTTTTTTTCATTTCAGTACAGTGTGTTGCCATTGCTCGCTTTGAAATTGTTGAGGTTATTAATCAAAAACTCCTAAATGCCTTAAAAAATATGAAATAGACAATAAAACAAATTCCAAATTCGGGCTTCCAGATGCCCATATTCGGCTGGAGACGTACGTTATTCAAAATTCGATGACGCTAGGTACCGTTGTTTCATCACAATGCGAGAAACATACATACATTTATACAGATTATTCGTTATTTAATTTGAATAGATGTAATATGGGGCTCTAATATTGGGTGACAACAATTTAAAAAGTGGTTCGCCGTTTATAGTGAATCGACGCAAATTGCCAAAACGAAATTAGAAGCCTTTTTGGCGTAACGCCCTTTGGGCTAATAATCATGCAGAACTATAGGTACATGCAAAGTCAATTGTTCCACCAATCGCTGAACCCTGGTAGTTCCGCCCTGGGTTTGAATCCAGGCGAACGGGTTGGCTGCATGGGCGTTTGTGCGATTTTCCCCATGTGTAACTTGTATACGAGCCCGTTCCCCTTAGAAAGTCCTCCACGAATGTATCTCTTCCCTTAAGCAGATAGTCCTGGTGTACTTTGCGATAATCTGTTAAACCAAAACCTTCTGCGGCTTCGTGCAGTCATTGTATATCATTGACTGAACCAGAGTGCGTAACAATTGCTAATATTTTTCTCGTCGCTGATGTATATCTTATAGTAATCTCTCTCCATACTGAGTAGCTGGAATAAGCAGATGAGTAGAAAAGCTATATGGACAGTTAAAAACTTAATGGTTTAGAACGCCGGTGCACTGCATCGCCTCAGAGCATTTCTTTCAATGCTAAAACCATAAGAACAAGCCGTGGCTTTCCAGGAAGAAGCATGCTTTAGAATCCATTATGCTGTTTTCAGTAACCCAAACATTGGAACTAAACCTGCAAGTTTTGTGACCAGTTAAGTCCGAATTCCATTTTTTCTGCCACCTTTCAAGAAGTCTGTGAAAGTGTGTTGCTTAGGACGCTGGTAATAGTACGTCACTATATGAAACGGAACACAGCTCTGAAATTTCTTTACCAATTTGTTTTCCATTTTACTACCGACGATCCCAGTATGTGATGACATCCAATAAAGCAGTGGTCTTGTCTTTCTAGGAAGAGAAAAAAATCTGATGTGTACACAACATGACTTCCTTGCATGGAACATTAAATTATACGCATTTTTTTTCTATATAGCATATCTAAACTTGTATCTTCGAATTTCATTAGAGATATATTTCTCATTCAACTGATTCCATTCTCACTTCGCGACAAGGCAAAAACACGGGGTGTTTATAACGTCCCGGACCCATTTTGATATTTAATAACTCATAAAATAATGAAGATATAAACAAACTTATGGGATTTATGGATGGAATAACTTTTCCAGTCTAAATATCTGTACTTCTCTAAATATCATCTGCTTATTAATTGCATTTTTCTCTCTTTTTTTGGCAACTATTGCACACATGGGGATCTGAAAACCCCATGAATACCGTGAGGCACAAAGGGATTCCCCAAAGGTTAATGTGTGGTGTGGACAAATGCACGACCGAGTCATTGGGCCTTTCTTTTTTACAGAAAAGACGGTCTCATCAGTCGTATACTTAGACATGTTGGAAAACTTCGTATTTCTACAACTAGAAGAGCTTCAGCCACATGTCGTTTTGCAACAAGATGGTGCACTACCTCCTCGAGGTACCATCGTTCGCAGTTCTTTGAATGACCATTTTACAGGAAGATGGATTGGGCGAAGAGGTCCAATTCCTTGGCCACCCAGATCACCCGATATAACGCCGCTGGACTTTTTCCTTTGGGGATTTGTAAAGGACAACGTTTACAGGAGGAGAGTGTCGAACATGGATGACCTAAAAGCCAGAATGACAACCGCAATAGCCTCTGTGGATGCGGACATGCTTGCGGGTACCTGGCGTGAAATCGAATGTCGAGTTGATATTCTACGTACGACGAAGGGGGCAAGTTCATTGACAGGAGTCATGAAACTTTTTGAATCTATCTGACGATTTATGTTATTAATTTTAATCTATCTTTATTATTTTATGAGTTATTAAACATCAAAATGGGTCCGGCACTTTATAAACACCCTGTACATAAAAACTCAAAATATCTGCATGAAATTAGATACTAAATATTAAAAACTGAAAGATATAGAAAAACATAAAACACCAAATACAGTTAAAACAATTAAACAACTTTTTTACAATTAAACTTATAGTTTGTAGGCAAAAACAGGGAATTCCGCCAGCGTGCGAGAAGGCAGATTTTTCGGTGCGCAAAACTAAAAGTTTTCTTTTGGTCACACTCGGCAAAAAGACACTGAAGATGCAGAAAGAATTAATTCGCTAGTTTGTCAAGTTTCAAATGTAAACCAATATGGCTGCTATGGTAAAAAATATTAGATTCAGCCTCATGATGCTTATGTTGTTGTTGTGAATGATATCGATTTTCTGCATTAGAACAATCCCATGGAATTCATTGTGGCGAGGAGGCAAGATTACGCCTGTCAAGCTCGGCAAGAGGTTTGGGCACTATATAGGTGAGAAAATGACTAGTGGCTCAGTTTCGCCACCAATTTTGAAGAGCACCCGTCTGGAACGGGTCTAGAGGTCTCCCCCCAGCAACCTCTCGAGAGAACTTTCCGCTGTTCGCGTATTTGCAGGCCCCGCCTCGCACAGACACTGTATATTTACAACATCCATGTCTTCTCTGGGATTCGAACCTGGGCTCTACGGTGCAGCAGTCAGAGTCACTTACCCCTATCTCTGCTGTTCGGCGTAAGCGCTGCATCCGTAGGTGTGTTGCCCCAAAATAGTAATATTCTGAAGTCGATTTTACGTACAATGGTTGCTTCGTGTTCCATGATCAAGTTGAACAGGAATAGACTTGCTGATACTTGTAAAGCACTTGTAGAAGCTGTCCTATACACACGCCAGATTCTAAGTAAAAAGGATCTCTGAAATAGTATTTGCAGAGGGTTTGTTGATTGCACCTGGGGGGATGAGGCTCCATATAGCTGCACAGTCCGCTCTGTTATTAAATGGTATCAGTTTTTCTGCACTTTGATTGACACTCCCCACGTAAAGTCTATAATTCTTTGCAACGAGTTTTAAAACTTTGTCAGTTTATCCTTTACGCATTTATCATAGAAAAGCCAGCTAAGCCATTCATGAATTATGACGTCCAAGTTATTTAAAGTTTTTCTAGAAGTTTCGGGTAAATTGACTGTAGGGCTTCAAAAATGCATTTTCCAACATCTTCTTCCCCCTACCAAAGAAAAGGTTATAAGGTATAGCTCCCACATTCTTAGCGTGCCTTCGTGGTGTAATGGTCAGCACACTGAGCCGGTATTTCAGAGGTCCGTGGTTCGATTCCCGGCGAAGGAATTGCTCATTTTTCATGTCTCCTGCTTCCTAAAATACTTAGTGTCTCTACAAGGTTAAACTGACAAGAAATAACCAAATTTCGCCAACGTGGCTACAAAGCCTTTTGCCAAGACTAATTAGAAGCGTATTTGGCTATATCTTGAGTTTTACTTGAGCTATTTGCACAATTTACATGTTGTTGGTTACAGAAATGAAAGACGACAATTCTGCTTCAGAAATATACATTTATGTACAAAACGTCTGATGTAAATTTAATTACATATAAAATAAACTTTAAAATGATTAACTTAGAAGTGGGAAATAAAATGCAGTCATAGTAATAAATAAAAACGGTATTAAACAATACTAAATAAATGCGAAACAGCACTGAATAAAAACAAATAAATAAAAAAAGAAATAAAGCTGAAAGTTTTCAGATTTTATATTACGCTCAAAAAGGCTTTTTTTAGCGTTTTGTGTGTTACCTTCATTTATTAAATATCATGTTCTTCGCACTTGAACCATAAAATTCAATCCAACGGCAATATCGCAAAATGATTTTGAAATGAGCACATCTTTAGAATTTCCGATACACAGTTTCGCGCGCTGGAGATAATTTTTTCTTTTTTTTCCCCTGTACAGTGTTGCTGTTACTCGCTTTGAAATCGTTGAGTTTGTTAATCAGAAACTCATAAATGGTTTACAAAATATGAAATCGATAATAAAACAAATACCAAATTTCAAATTTGGGCTTCCAGGTGCCCATGTTCGGGCGGAAAGGTGCGTTATTCAAATTTGGATGGCTCTGAGTACCGTTGTTTTATCACAGTTCGAGAAACATAGGTGCATTTATGCAGATTCTTCATTGTTTAATTTCTTTAAATATAATACAGGGCTCTAATATTGGGTGGCAACAATTTGACAAGTGAATCGACGCAAAGTGCCAAAACGAAATTAATAGTCCTCTTATTAACTGCCCCTTTGGACTAAAAGTACTAAACCATACTAAATAAATGCAAAACAGCACTGAATAAAAATAAATAAATAAAAATACTAAACAATACTAAAAGTACTAAGTAAACACAATGAACAAAATAATACAGAAAAACAAAAATTATTTAAAGATTCACGAATTTTATAATATCATTATTAGAAACAATTAGTCCTCCTCAGTATACCACGCGGGAGGTAATCGAAATTATTCATTTAGTATAAGTCGACATACTACGAAATTAACACACGTGCCAATAGAGATTTATAGTAACTGAAACAAATAAAAAACGAGATAACGTAAATGATTCTGGACGGGAGGTGGAGAGGCGATGTCGTCGTAAAGCTTACATATCTTGAGAAATACTTATCGTAAACATTTGTTTTATTGCCGTGAATAATTTCACCGCGTAAGAGACATTTACTTCGAACGATAAATGTTCCTCAGAAACTTTCATAACTAAAATCATAAAAATGTAATGTTGAAAGTTTTGTTTGTTGAGTAAGCAAACAATTCGAAGCCAAAATGTTTAAAAAAAATTTTTCCCAGCCTGCATATATTACACAAACCGATGATATTTATTTTTTTATTTATCTTCGTACTATATCTGCTATTTTATATCTGTAAACTAATTTCATATTAATATGTGGCAACGGGAATGATGTTTCAGAGATGTGGCAACGGGAATGATGTTTCAGAGATGTGGCAATGGTAATGTGGCTCCATGGTACGCCTTGGCAGCAGTCTGGCTTTGATGTCGAATGATTGCATGCCAGACCGAAGGCCCGCCGCACAATAGCTAGTTTAAAGTATCTGATCTGGACATTATATGATTGCCTTGGACAACCTATCAAATTATGCACATTTGATGAGGCATTTCATTAAAACTCATTTCCTCTAATTTCATTAGAGATATATTTCTCATTCAGCTAATTCAGTTCTTACTTCGCGGCAAGGCAAAAACACAAAAAAACTCAAAGCTTAGCAAAAAACATAAAAACATTCATTGAAAATTGTAAAATATAGAAAAACCTAAAACACAAGATACAGTTAAAAAACAATTTTTACCATTAAAATTAAAAATTTCTACTGAAAAAAAAGCGATGGACCAACGGGCAGGAAGGCAGATTTTTCGGTGCACAAAATGGAAAGTTTAGTTTTGGTCCCACTCCGCAAAATGACATTGAAATTGGTAAACAAACTGATTTAATTCACTGTTCTATTAAGATTTCCAAATGTAAGCAAATGGCCGCCTCGTTAGGCTTAACACCACCTAAAATTTTAAATTGTTGAAAATTCAACGACTGCTGCATGGAGATTAACTGAAGACATAAAAATCTTCATAAGAACATCGTAATTTAATATCTTTTAGAGCAAAAAGTACCCAGTTTACTAAAATATAAGAATAAAAAAACTGAGATACCGAGCCGGGAATACGTTGGAAGATATATGTACACTCAGGGAGGAAAAGAAGGACAGTTTCTATATCTCCCGTTCTACTGGGCCGATTGACGAAATGCAACTTTCGTTTTCCATGCCTCGAAAGCGCGACTTAAGATATATATTAAATTTATATATAGCATTGTTCTAATATAGGTATTTTGACACAAAATCAGACTTTTTTCTGAAATAACATACCCATTTTTTTTCCACATTTCGACTCTACGACTCAAATTATACCAAAATGCCAAGTTTTGTAAAAATCGCACGAGTATTTTTTAAAACATTAGCTCTCAAAATTTTAGGTAACTGAATTCCATATATATTTATTAATATCTCTTTTTTATTAAATTTACTTTGTTCCTTCATCCAGGATTGGAAATTTGGGCTTAATTCAAATATAATTCGCACTGTTCTATGATTTATTTTTTAACTTTATATTTTTAAATGCTTTTTATAAATTTTGCGAAAAATGTTTTGTATAAATGGCCTATCAAAATTTTGTACCTGTAGAATTTTTAACATCATCTTAAAGTAGATGTATTTCTAGGCACACCGGCAAAAAAATACAGTTTTTTTATTCAAAATTTTCGAAGTTATACCTCAATTTACACATTAGTGTGTTTTGAAATTTGGCATATTCGTTACAAGCGATAATAAAGCCTAATGTGGTTTACGCACCTTTTTAAAATTATTTGAAAGTAATAAGCGTATACGTTTCCGCTCGTATACAATAAAGAAAGGAAAGGAAAATAGACTGCTATAAATTAAAAAGTTCGCCAAGGGAATTATCCTTGGCCCTTGGAAAAAAAAATACGCCGCCAAGGTAAATTTTTAAATTTCTCCGTAAATTTCGCACCAAATTTTAAAAATTTAATATCTGGCCATAATTTGAATGGTAGAATCGAAATACGGAAAAATATTGGCACGTCATTTCAGAATAAGTCCGATTTTGTGTCAAAATACCTAGGTTAGAACAATGCTATATGTAAATCTAATATATATGCTAAGTCGCTCTTTCGAGGCATGAAAAATGCAATTTGAATTTCGTCAATCGGCCCAGTAGAACGGGAGATATAGAACTATCTTTTTTTTGCGTAGTGTACATCCAAAATGGCATATTCTTCTACATGGTTTCTAAGTTACTTTTGTTATTGTAAATAATTGTTTCAAATATATATATCTTGTATTGTGTACATTCATGATAATTTTAAAATACATTTAGGCTGTTACAGTGTTTACAATTAATTAATTGTATAAAATTTTGCGCATAAAGTTGACTTGTGTAATAAACAATGTTTATTGTTTTAAGTGAAAGTTTGCTAAAGACATTACAGAGCCTGTTCGCACATTTTTTAGACGATGTATATTGTATTCACAAAACTAAATTACATAAAATTCTTGCGTTTTAAATGTTCTATTTGACTTCCCTTATTCCGAACTATCTTTCGACACCGCAGTTTCCAGGATAATAATGCCTTTTGAAGTGTCAGAAGAGGTAGTCTATCCCATTCCTCCCGAACAGCTTTCCAGAGTCCTGTTAGGGTTTTGGGACAACGTTTTGGATAATGCAATTTTTAAAAGTCCGAAAGCACAAAAATCCATAGGTGACACATCGGGAGATTTAGTAGAGATATTCGTGAAGGGTATGGCCTCGATACCAGTTTTTTGTTCCATTTCGTTTAGGAAATTTACAGTGGATTTGGATGTGTGACCGCTAGCTTTGTTCCGATGGAGTCTCACAGATGGATGGGACTGTGGGTAAAGTGATGGTATTTCATTCAGAAAAATCGGCGATAAAATATGTTCCCGATAGTATTCGGAATTAATCTTGACATTTATTTGCACTCTCTTTATTTTTAACTTGCCATTATAAGAAAAAGCAGCAACAATCATGAATCCCTTAGAAAAACGTTCTTTCGATTCTTTGAACCATGCACCTAAATTTTTTTCTCCCCTTTTCTGATAAAAATGGCTCTTTTTTCGTTCCAGTCATTTAAATATACTCATGCTTCATCTATTGTGACAATTGTTTTCCATTTTTCTTTGCATAAGTGTTTCTCAGAATTCTGCAGCGTGTCCTGCGTTGAGCGACATTCTTTGGAAGAACATGATGCACATTGCGTTTTTTCGCTTCCTTAAGATTTAAGTCAACGTTTATCATTTTATTTACAGTGGACACAGAGCATTTTAATGATTTTGCAACTGTCCTTTAACTAGGGGGATTTTCTTTTAACATTAAACAACGTACCTTTGCGATAGTCGAAGATGTCCGTTTTTTCCTCGGATACTTGTTTGGAATTTTTGTCCCACTTGAGGCTCCAATTTGACGTTTTTTTCCCTTTCTTGTTGCTGGTATTACCTATCGATGCTTTAGATATCACAAAACCGTAACTCTCACATCGTTTTTGGATAACGCAGTATGCATATTTCTCTTCGGAAAGAGCGTAAATGTAGCCTTGGAACCACTGCTTTGTTAAATTCGCCATTTTGAATAAAAACAAAAGTTTCAAGCCACAGACGATAATTTTGACTTTTAAAAACATAGTACAATTGTAATGACTTCTTTTGCAGCAAACGATTTTTTAATACCGCATACCAAAATCATCTAAAAAATGTGCGAACATCCTATGTATTAGGTAAATTCGTTATAGCGAAAATACCCAAGCTATTATGAATGCATTTGATATTTCTGTACGGAATTCCAAACTGTAAGGAAATTTAGTTTCCGTAATTGTATTGACGGGAAAACCTGGAAGCTAAGTTATGATTACCAATAAACATCCACAACTTCACTTAACTGAACTTCTTCACTCAAGAAAACAAGATTTTCCCTTTGGGTGATCTCAGACCTGTTGAATTAATTTACTTAATTTGCAACATCCGTCATTCAATTATCTTCCCTCTTCTCCTAATATTATGCATTAATTTTATCCGTTAATTCTATCATGCACCATGCTTTTAGGGATTTTTAATTTTTTGACTTTCAATGCTGACTGGATTATTTTCCAGTTGCTTATAAAGACTGAAACAGCTTTAAAAACTTACTATGCATATAAATTATGCATAATAAGTTTTTAATATGTGTCCATAAATGTCTTACAGATCTTCATTTTTACAATCATTGGTCTCACTTATATTTTTCCATAATAAAAAAAAAACTGATGTGTACACCATATGACTTCCTTGTACGGAATAATTAATTATAGGTATTTTTTCACTGCACTTCATTTAAACTTATTTCCTCGAATTTCATTAGAGATATATTTCTCATTTACTTAATTCAGTTCTCACTTCGTACAGTGTTGCCATTCTTTGAGTTTGTTAATCAAAAATTCTTTAATGTTTGAAAAAATATGAAACAGGTAATAAAACAAATTCCAAATTATTCCTTCCAGATGCCCATATATTCCGTGGAGGATTATGTTATTCAGAATTGGATAGCTCTAGGTACCGCTGTTTTATCACAATGCCAGAAACATACATACATTTATACAGATTCTTCACGATTTTATTTCTTTAAATAAAATACAGGATTCTAATATTTGGTGGCAACAGTTTGAAAACTGAATCAACGCAAAAAGTAATGCAAAATAAAAAAAAAGAAATTAAACTAAATTATTAAATTTAAACAATAAATAAATAAATTCATATGATAAAGCATTCACTAAGTGATTCCCTCAATTGTTAGAGGTGTATTGTAAATTCGGAAATAAATTTATTTTCTTATTTGTCAAAACCATTTATACAAACAAAGAAAAATTTACAAAATTCCTATTTTCAATTGCAATGGGCCCTCCAGCGTTGCAGCGATAAAGTCGGTGAACACTGGCAGATCGAACAGGAAATTTCGATTTGCGTATTTTACTACTACCAGAATCCAAACTTACATTGTTGTTGAGGAAAAAAAAACATCTTATCTGGGCCATCAGCTGGAAAATATTCGATGCAGAGAGAAATGACAGACTGTGAAGTTTTTGATGAGGTATAATATCTGCCGAAAAGTAATTGATAACATAATGAATAAGGTATTTCTTTCGCCTTCTTAGCATGGCTTCGTGGTGTAATGGTCAGCACACTCGGCGCGTATGCCAGAGGTACGATGTTCGAGTCCCGGTGAGAGCATTGCTCATTTTTCACTTCTCCAGAATACAAAAATCCTAATCTCTCTACAGTGGCTCCCGAACTAAAAAAGATGGTAGATGATGATTCTCCGTCACCAAGATTTGGCGATTGGGTCCCCTAATCCGCAGCTGCCCTTTAAAAAGGAAAGTATATAAGGTATTTCTCCCTCCTTCTTAGCACGCCTTCGTTGTGTAATAGCCAGCACACTCGGCGCGTATTCGAGAGATCCGTTGTTTGAGTCCCGGCGAGGGCATTGCTTATTTTTCATGTTTCCAACTTCAAAATACCTAATGTCTCTACAAATCTTCTAGTTGCGCTGCCGGGCATTCCTTTAAAACTTTAAATTAAGTAAAATCTGGGATTGTTTCTCATAGAATAGTTCAAAGATTTTGATATGCCATATATATTTTGATAAAATATTTCACTGGCCATTTGGATAGTTTTGCTCCATATTTACAACGTGCTATGAATTTTGTCTTGTGCTGAGTGTTAAAACAAAGATATTTCAGCCTAACTTGTATACTGGCGGTGAATTCCTTCCTTTGTATAACAGGCCTTCGGTAATCGTACTATACAGGGTGTGTCAGTGCAGCAGTGACAAAATTTCAGGAGACATCTAGACGATGAGAAATCACATAGCAATGCATAGTCGGAAACGCTTTCCTGGCGCGGTAGTGACGACACCAAAATCAAGAAAGAAAGGACATGAATGGGGTGAGGAAACATGTTTATTATTCCCAGTACAGCAAAAACAAAGAAAAGCAACATAAAGAAACAACGATCGTCATCAACATCAAATAAGGTGTTCGAAATTACGACCCGGACCGTGATACAGGAACCGTGCGTCGTGCATCTTCCACGCGATTTTTTATTTGTGATATAAGTCTTCTATGCGCCGGAGAAGTGAGGCCTGCATCACGGTCCGGGGTCGTAATTTCAAACACCTTCTTTAGTTACGATCGTTGTTTGTTTATGTTCTTATTTGTTGGTTTCTGATGTACTAAACATAATAAAACACGTTTTGTCTCACTGTTTGTGTCCTTCCCTTTTTGAGTTTTGTGTCGCCACTACCGCGCCAGGAAAGCGTTTCCGACCATCCATTGCTTTGTGATTTCCCATCGTCTAGGCGTACTCTCTCTCTCCTGAAAATTTGTTACCGCTGTACTGATACACCCTGTATATGTCTATCGACATACAGAAATAAAAATCTTCAGATACGCAAAATAACATTAGATAAAAAAATTAACATTTTTTGCTTAATATTACAGAAAGTGCATAAAAATATCTCAAACAAACGAATATTTCGCCACTTTTTAAACTTATTATAATAATTTATCCACAAGTTATGCTTCTGAAATAAAAACATAGAGATGCCGGGCAATCATTTGGCTTTTAACACTGGGAATTTTCAAAACTATGTCAAGTTAAAGAAATTAGCGAAGAATTGTGATTTATTATGCCTTAGAAAACTATTTCTCAATACGCCTAAAGTGTAGAAAGACTTTTTTTTTTCACAAACTGATGGAGAGTATCATTAATAAACGCTTTGCATAATTAAGTGATTTTGTCAAAACATTAATCAATAGTGCATAACGTCTGTGAGAATGTTGACATAACAATGAAATATTACCCTTTTTTTTATTTATTCGGAATTAGTTTCTGACGAAGTTTGACAGAAACTTTCTACTTTTTATCAGAAACAAATCTGCAGAAGAACTTTTAACGAATGGTTATTACATGCTTTTATAGGAAAATTTTAAATATATCGGCATTTACGCTACTAAGTTCAAAACTTTTTAAAGAATGTTAAAAACATAATTCAAATTAAATAATTACTTTACTAGCTGAGGCCTACCAGCGACGAGCTATAACGTCGTTGAACGCTGGTAGCTCGGTCCGAGGTTCAAATCCTGCGAACGAGTTGGCTGCATGGGCGTTTTCGTGTTTTCCCTCGTGTATTAGCGGCGTAATGGCAGACTGCACATTCAGTTGAACAATGTTAAACGGATTACGCACACTGCGCATGCCCAGAAGAGAATTTGGCGCAATTACGACTTTGGCGTCATTTTAAAAGAAGATAAATATGGTATACGGTTGATGTTTTGTTATGTGGCCGTAAACCGTTCGAGGTTTTAAAACTCGTTACGTTGTACGTTGCTTCATTACTTAGGTGTAAATATCAATCGTAAGCTCCCCAAATTTACGTTTAAGAAGGATTACTAAACATGGAACATTACATGATGTTGTTTATTGATTGTACTTCCGAGGAATAAAAGCGATCGATTATTTACCATGCGTTCCGTTCATAAATAGTTTAACAACTTAAGGAATATATCTAGTTTAAATGACTGAATTAAAGCCAAAGAAATTATTTCAAATAACTGATACTAAATGTAATGTTTATGAGCAAAATAAAGCAAAATGAAATAAAACAGAAGCAAGTGCAATAAGCACAATAAAAGTGTCCATAGTATTGCAATCGTAAAGAGTCGCTAAGGCCTACATGAGGAACAGGCTTGTATTTTCTCCCACGCCAGTATTTTCTCCCACGCCAACGGTACACTATTGAGCATGCGCAGTAAGCGAGATTCGTTAACATTGATCCACTCAATGTGCGGCTTGCCATTACGCGTGTGTAGCGTACATACGAGCCAGCTTCCCTTAGAAAGTCGTCCACGAATGCATCTCTTCCCTTAGGCTCTTGAGTTTTTTAGCTGATAAAATAAATCAAACTAGATCTTTGCTGACTGAAATACCGGATGTTGCTGGAATTTTGCACAGAGCGAAGAGGCTTCATTTAGGCGGAAGAGTATAGCTTTTAATTTTCCTCCAATTTGAGTTCAAAGTAAATTGTGGAAAATTTTACGTAGCTCGAATATAATTTGCAACAAATGTGGAACCCATGCGGCGTCATAACTTTATTACTAAAACCTGATACTTGTTTGATTCCGTTTACCTGTTTATTTCTATAAATGGGCTTTCGGGAAATAGATACCCACTTTGTCCGATTTTTTCACCATTTTCGAAATAATCGCGAAAATCTGAGACAGCGAACTTAAATTCTGCTTTTAAGCTTCTACACTGTTCTGAAAAGTTCAACATTATTCTAAACAGTAAACGAACATGGCGTCATCTAACGGTTTTAGTAAGAAGCGATAGCGGAAACGCAAAAACGGCGACACGAACCTAAGATAGATGATATGACTTAAAAATTTAAATTATACAGAAATATAAATTTATATCTATATATGTTTCTTGTAAAATAACACATAGGACTTCCTTGGTTAGTATATAAAACTTTCGTTGATAGCGAGAACGCAAGAATTCGACTATTTTCTTCTCGTTTTGTAGGTTGTAGGTTGGCTGGGCAAAATTTTATGAAAACCTTAACAAAACTGTAGAGTTGTATGAATTACATGCATGCAAATAAATAAACGGAACCTTTATCTATATATATAAAGAACAATGTCTGTGAGTTTGCGTGTTTGTTCTGGATTAACTCAGTCATTACTATCGTCACCATACTTTCCAAAATTCTTTTGTGGGTTCTGGTTTCCCAGGACGGTCCAAGTCCTGGTTTTCCAGTCTTCCGTCGACGTCCGCTATTTTCCAAAAAGAAAAGTAGCTAAAACACTTTTCGCTCTGAGTTTTCCGAACTGCATCAGTCTCTCTCGCTGGAGATAAAAATCTGCTTTATTTCGAGAAGTGTTGCCACTACTGGCTTTCAAATCGTAAAGTTTGTTAAAAAAAATTTCGAAGTTTTACAATGAAATAAAAACAGCGTTGTCAAACATTAAATACATAATCCTCGATTCCAAAAATTCGTGGGAAGCCATTTCGACTGTTCCCATCTTCGTACGACTTTAATCAGCCGAGATATTAATTAGAAGCTCTGAAAACACAAATTTTTCGTCGCACTCATTTTCCCAGTGGCAACAGTTTCGCACGTTCGTGATAAAAATACTTTATTTCGAAAAGTGTTGCTGATGCTCGCTTTCAAATCGTAGAGTTTGTTAATAAAAAATTTATAAGTTTTACGAAATCTATATGTATAAAGAAGAATGTTTGTGCGTTTGTTTGTTTGTTGCCGTTGTTGATTTCTGATTAATTGTAATCAACTGTTTGCCACATTTAATCGACTAAAATTGGATACAGCTGAAATATTGGAAGGAACTTGAGCTTTGACGGTCATTTGATTAAAAAGGACGAAAATCATTGAAAACTGCGTGTCATTGTTGCCGATATAATGAGAGAGAATTAGTTTATTTTTCTATGAAAGTTGTTCCAGACTGAAAAATGTATGATTATGAATCGTATTTTTTTTTTTGCATCGTTGTTAGAAAAGGATTCCAGCCGTATCATCGTTCTCTCTGTAGATAGATACATTACTCTTAATCTAACTTAACTGGCATTGGGTACTTCCGCTAGTATATACCTTTTTAGGATTTTAACACAATTTATTGCAATTTTATATTTGTTAATAGATTTTGATACTTGCACTTGATTTACTTATGTTCTCAGAATTTAAATGATATTGTAGATTAGTTCGCAGCAATATAAATTATTTATAATTTCTTTTAAACTATTTCTTTAATTAATTTTTTACTTTAAATTGCTTTTTACGAATAGACATTTTGTTAAATTCAAATTTCATTCCTTGCAGCAATGGCGCAAGAGAATTATTTAAATTTAATTTAACTTTAGTATATTTTTTTGAAACAATATATATATACACTCATGTCCATAAATTAAGGATAATTCGGAGTCACGCGGAAATCGAACTCTAAAATAAATATATCACCTGTAAAATCACTACACACATCTTCAAGAATCATATGCAAATTTCAGGAAGTAACCAGATGACACCGATTGTACGTCACAACGACAAGAGGGTAAAGAGTGTTATATAAGGAATACAGGCAAAGAAGTAAAATTGTTCGCAGACGCTTTATAAGCATTTCAGTGCAATAACCGAATAGTTATGACACAAAGGACACATTTAGATGATTTTTTGCGTGGTAGAATTATGAGCCGTCTGGAATGTCGGCGTACCCAACTGGAAGTATCGGACCAACTTGGAATTGCCCATAGTGTCATCTCCAGGCTTTGAAAACGATTGCAAGATGATGGTAATGTGAGTGGACGTTACAGCACAGGTCGCCCCAGAGTTACAACGCCGAATGAGGACCCGCATTTGGCAGTTACGGCCAAAAGAAACAGGCGGAGCACAGCCTCAGACCTCTCTCGACGGCTCTCTTCGGCCACTGGTACGACAATTTCCAGGCAGACCGTGTACAGACGCTTAGGGCAGATGGGTTTATATGCTCGTAGACCTGTCAGATGCGTTCCACTTACTGCAACTCACAGTCGCCTGCGGTTAGCCTGGAGTAGAGAGCATGCATTGTGGACACCGCAACAATGAGCTTGTGTGATGTTTTCCAGGTTTAGCTTGGAGTCTGATTTTCGCCGGACTTTCATATGGAGAGCTCCAGGTACCCGTTAGCACAAAGAAAACACCATTGAACGACACCGTTACGGTGGTGCAGGAGTGCTCGTTTGGGGTGGAATTATTCTGGGTTCCAGAACTGACCTGCGTGTTCAAATTGGAACCATGACAAGCCAATTCTATCGGGACGTCATTCTGGAACAACATATACGTGTGTTTCGGGACGCCATGGGCTCACAATTTGTGTTTATGGATGACAACGCCCGTCCTCACCGTGCCGACATCGTAAGCGAATGCCTTCAATCTTAGGATATCACCCGTATGGACTGGCCAGCATTCTCACCGAACTGGAATTCAGTAGAGCACGTGTGGGACATGCTTGGCCGACGAGTTGCATCCCGTCAACCTCCTCCTACATGTCTACCGGAACTTCGGAGAGCAGTGCTTTTTGGGTGGCGTAATATCTCGCAAGATCAGATCGATAATTTGATACTCAGCATGCCAAGGCGTTGTACGGACTGTATTGCATAGTCTGAGAGACATACAATGTATTAACAATCCTTCCAACCATGTAATATTGGTTTTTTGTAAATAGGTTTCTTTTGTAATTTGCTCCAGGGAGAAAAAATCGATAATTTTTTTAATAATATTAAATATATAATAGCATCTCTTTTTGTTCTTTACCTTTCGTTTAATAAATAAGCTTTACAAATAAGTCAAATTTGTTTTGCTTCTAACTCTTCCTTTGCCTGATTTTGCATTATCCTTAATTTATGGACATGAGTGTATTTAGAGAGAGAAAGAGAATTCTCTTGAATCCAATTGGTGTCATTTCACGGGCCCTTTTAATAATTAATAATGATTGAAATAAATCTGGGTTTGTTGCTTTTACATCATTTAGTTTCTTAAAATAAATAAATTCTAACACATTGAAGGCGTACAGGGTAGGTTTCTTGAATTTTCAATGTCTAGGAAAAGATTGTCTGTTCGAAAAGGTACCAAGAATGGGATTCTGATACATTCTGAGGTTACTCATTATGTCTTTACAGAGAGAAGCGTGGCTTCTAATGTGTTACACATGAAATCCCTTTGAACTTGCATGGAGATGTATTGGAAAACTGCCGAGGAACTGACTCAGCTGAAAAGCGCTGATGCAAAGATTTGTTTATTTCTTAGGATCCGGCTTCCAAAACAGAGGTACATGACATCGGGGAAAGGAACAACAAAGAGAGTAAAAAATATTCTTGCTTCTGATATCGAGGTAGGAAAGCACGGAGAAGTCGGCATTCAAATATTTTGTACATTTGTCGTGATTCGCGAAAAAGTGTAAATAAAAATATATGCATGTTCTGCTGACAGAAGTGTCACATTAGATGTCAAAAATATATCTTGTTGCAAAAATTTTTTTCGTAGTAAGATGTTCGGAAAATATAGAAGAAAACCCTCGGGATGCTATTTTGATTGTCACTATCGGTTAGAAAAAAAAAAAAAAAGGCTTTTCGGATTTAAAATTCGAATTGAGTGATATACTATCCCCCCTACAGAAAATACCTCTGCCACTAGATTGGAAATTCCCTGGCTTGAGATTTTCAAACGATATGCTCCGATACACTACATAATTAAAGAATTTGGAGAATCTGAAATTTAAATAATACAGATAAACAGTGCATTAAAAGTTAAATTTATATAATTAATTATTTAAGTTAATAAGCGGCAAAATATAATCAAAATCAGTTTTAATTATTTATTAAAGAAGATGGCGCAAGATTTTAAAACGTTTCGCCGTAGCATAAGTGATATAAAGTCGATTTCGGGGCTCAGTTATTACACAAACTACCATATTGCATGTTTTATTTATAATTATTATAATCATATACTTTAATTATATTTATAATTATTAGGTGAAAAGAGACGCCAGTCTCAAATGGGATATTAATCTCGAAACGACATTTTGCGTTGAATAACCATAAACGGCGTATCAATTTTCAAATTGTTGCCACCAAATATTATCGTCCTGTATTATATTTATAAAAATTAAATAATGAAATATCTGCGTGAATGTATGCATGTTTCTCGCACTGCGAAAAAGCAACGGTAACTATAGCCATCAAATTTTGAATAAAGTAGTCCTCCACCAGAACATAGGCACCTGGATGCCTGAATTTTGAATTGCGATTTTTTTTTATTATCTATTTCAGATTTTGTAAAACTTTAACGAATTTCTGATTACCAACTCAAAGATTTCAAAGCGAGCAGTTGCAACACCTTGCGCAACAAAACATTTTATCTCCAAAACATGTGCTGTTTTCAAATATTGTGTGATTTTGTTGTATCAGGACTTGTATTTCTTTTAATTTGTTTGGGGAACATAACGTGTCCTGACTGGATAGTGAGTCGACTGCCAACTATGTCCTATGGAGTAGCAAAGACGGCAAGATGAGAAGGGTTAAAATTACCCTTTATTTTTTTCTCTCGTTTCACAGTCGCTCCCGCACTCCGGGATACAAAGACCAACCACTTGTGGTCCGAACGTAAACATATAAGCCTACTAACTAACTAAAATTTAAATAAGAGCTAACTTTTATTATTTTACACAGATGACTAGCACTAAGACTGGCCTTTTAAATGACTACATCTGTAGTACGCAAGCTGCGGAAAACTACAATAAATCTTTAGCTTTCGAGAGGATTAAAACCTCTGGCTTTAAAGGCGGACAGTAATTGCAGGCGAGCTCGCGTGAAGCCTCGTGGCAAGATGGCTCTCCTTCTACTCATCTCTCCTTCTACTACGCATTTGGCAAAAAGCCCCAACTTAAATACTTAAGCGTTAGCAAGTACAGATTGCATAAAAATATTCACATGCTAATTCTGGCCGGAAGTGGAAAATAAGAGATGATAGTAAAGTTTTAAAATAAAATAAACGTTAGTCAAACTTAAGATCCTTACAGCTGCTCGACCAAATTTTACGTTACGTAAACGCGGAGGTCGAGATATTTAATAAATAAAGTAAACACACAAACGGTTAATAATAAAATGAGCAAAAAAATGTTTTGTAAGCCATCCTAGTAATGAAATTAAACATTAATGTGATGAACTGAGAAAAGATTGAAAAAAAATCGAAAGATATATTTCAATACTTATGGTTTCATAGGGATATTTAAACAAATGCTACTTTTAAAGTTTTTGTAATTTTGCTGTCGGATTGTATTTGGAGTAAGAAATGGATGCTTATTAATAAACCCAAAAAGAGAATGAACAATAAGTTAGTAGGAGTGAGTGTAACAGCAGACTGGTTAGACTGTAAGCTCAGCAAAACAGTAAAAGTTTTAACAAACCATTTTGAGCGACCGCTAAAATCTGAAACATGGAAAAAAAATGCTGTGTTATTTCAGAAAAAGTCCGATTTTGTGTCAAAATACCTATGTTAGAATGGTGCTATGTATAAATCTAATATATGTCCTAAGTCGCGCTTTCCAGACATGAAAAACGCAATTTGAATTTCGTCAATCGGCCCAGTAAAACGGGAGATATAGAACTGTCCCATTTTTTTTCGCAGTGTAGTTTATCCCATTCCCCTTTAACAGCTTTCCAAAGTCCAAGGAGGGTTGTGGGTGGAACTTTGGACAATCCAATTTAAAAGCTGAAAACCGCGAAACTCCATACACGGGACATTCAGTAGCGCTATGAGTGAAGGGATATTTAGTAGGGGTACGCGTGAGTGTCTTGATATCGTTTCCTCTTCCATTTTTTCCAGAAAGTCAACAGCGGATTTTGAAGTGTGGCTGCTTGCTTTATCTTGATGCAAAATTTTCTTAAGATTTTTTGGCCATTTTTTAAGATATTTTTCTTCTTTTTGATGGCAATGAATGGATCTCTTTTTATTTCATTTATTCACATACATCTAAGATTCATCAATTATGATAACATTATTGCATTTTTGTCCAGAAAAAGGCTTATGAAATTCTGCAGCGCGTTCAGCGTTTGCCGATATGTGGTGTAGAAAGATGATACGCATTATGTGTTTTCGCCATTTTGAGATTCAAATCAGCATTAATCACATTGTTTGCAGTTGACGCTGAGCATTTTAATGACTTTGTAACTATCCTTTGAATTCTGTGACTTTCTTTTAACATTCGAGATCTTATCTTGTCAGGACTGAGTGTTTTATGCATACGTTTGGCGAACATGGTCGTGATAGTATCAAGTCCTGATTTCGAACAGGGAGCTGAATGCAGCTATGTTCTGTGGTAGAATAACTGCACGTAAGGGGGGTTTTAAAATGACCCTTTTATTAAACGACTATTTACAGCCACTTCCCAACTCGGAAGGGTTAACAGAAAATAATGACTTGAGTCTAAATTGCACAATCAAGTAATTTAAAATAAAGCTAAGTAGAAATTAAGTAGTCGTTGCTCACAGAGCTATAAACGCGAGCTTGGCCTCTATGCTAAACTATCAATGGTGCGTAGCAAGATTTAGCTAATACCAACGCACTTAGATTTCTTCAATAAGTAATAGCGTAACAGCGCTAAGGCTTAGAACTTAAATACTAGCTAGTCAGGCGAACGTCGAACACACCTATGCAACATTCCGTTTTTTCGTTATGTATGTATTTGGAACAATTTTTCCACCTTTAACCAAACGTTCACTTTTTTCCCTTTCTTGTTGACAATGAAAACTGTGGCTTTCACAGCTTCCTTTAATAACTAGGTACGACTAATTTTCTTCGAAAAGAGCAAAAACGTACCTTCCATCCCCTGCTTTTTTAAAAGCGTCAATCTGCATGCAAACAAAGCTGTCAAGTAGCAGAGGGTAATTTATACTTCCAAAAACAGGCAAAAAAATTTCCAATCAGACGATTCTTTTTTACTTCCTTGTACGAAGTAAAAAAAGCATTTTAATCAAGAAAAATTCCGGATATCATATTTCAACAAAAATATCCATTTGGAGTTATCGAATGCAATTTAACGATGTTTTGGCGTGTAATCTCTATGTAAGGGAAGAATAAAAGCATCTTTTTTTCCCAAACGAATTATAAAAGTTTTAAATTTTATTTTGCTTTTATTCAAAATGGATTTAGAAGAGATTTGCGTCTGTACGTAGGTATGTATGTATGTATCTCGCATAACTCAAAAACAAGTAGCCTCAGAAGATTCAAATTTTGTATGTGGAACTGCTATAATATGTAGTTCTGCGCCTCCCTTTTTTGTTCCAATCGGCCGCACCAAAAGTGTATGAGAATATATATATATAGCCGAGTAACAGAGTAGGTGTATCTCAGAGAGCTGAGTTTTTTTTTAATTCTTATATGTTGGTAAATTGTGCATTTTTTGCTTTCAAATTGATTAAATTATGTTGTTCGTATCTTCCGGTTAAGGTTTTTATACCATTAGTTAATTTAGAGGCAATAGTTGTAGAATTATCAACAATTTAGTGTGCAACTAAGCCTAACTTTTGTTTACCATAGTAGCCATATTTGTTAACACATGAAACTTAGCAGAATAGTGAATTCAGATTCTGCACCCTCAGTGTCTTTTTGCCAAGTGGAACAAAAATTAAACTTTCATTTTTGTGCAGCGAAAAACTGCCTTCTTGCCTGCTTGCCGTATTGTTTGCTTTTGCGTTGAAACTCTGATTTTAATTTTAAAAAATGTGTTTTGCTTGTTTTAACTGTATTTAGTGTTTTATTTTTTTTTGTATATTTTTCAAATTTTTAGGAAGATATTTTGAGGTTTTATGCATTTTTGCCTTGCCTCGAAATCAGAACAGATTTAATTGAACGAGAAATAAATCTCTAATGAAATTCCACGAAGCAAGTCTAAATGAAATGCAGGAAAAAGTGCGTATAGTTTATTACTCACTCAGATTTTTTTCTTTATAGCAAAGCAAATTCTTCTACAAATGTGCGAAGACCCTCTGTAGTACTATAATGTTTCATAGTAGAGAGTATGTATTAGAGTACTGCACTGCACTATAAGTATGTATTGTAATACTGCAGGGCATTATATTACAGATTCCTTATTCTCCTCCTTTTTAAGAGATTTTTCATGGACTTATTAAATCTCTCGTTTTTGAGTTATTTGTCTAATGTGGCTTTCTTAACTTCATCTGCAATAATTTGTACTAAAAAAATTTTGGTAGTATTTATTTTTCTTTCTTTTGCAGGTAAGACATCCATTCCTTCTTAGACGACTTTTAAAGTAATGTATAATTGTTCTGTAAAAAATATTAATGCAAAATATAAGTATTTTTTTGGATCTTAAGAAGAGAGGATATGTGCATAACTACGAATTTCGAACTAAAGAATTGTTAATAAATGAAGACAGAAACTAAATCAAATTAATATCAGAGGTACATAATTTTATTATTAATGCACCAAGGAAGTTTGCACAAACAATAAACTATATTATTATTAATTCGTTAGAATTTGTTTTCAGAACGAAGCGCATCATCGTATTTTAATTATGAATAAAATTGTTGTTTCACTTAACGAGTGTTTCGCATTACGAGTAAGGTTCGGGATCGAATTATGCTCCTTAGGCGAGGTTCAAATGTACGCTGCGTAAAAAAATTTTTTTTAATTAAAAAAAAAATAAATAAAATGGCGGAAAGTTCTATATCTCTCGTTCTACTGGTCCGATTGACAAAATTCAAATTGCATTTTTCATGTCTGGAAAGCGCGGCAAAGGATATATATTAGATTTGTATATAGCGTTGTTCTAATATATGTATTTTGACACAAAATCGGACTTTTTCTGAAATGGCATTATAAATTTTTTCATGCTTCGATTCTACAACTCAAACTATGGCAAACCACCAAATTTTGTAAAAATGGCAGGAGTAGTTTTTAAAAATTTAGGTCTCAAACTTTTAGCTTCTCAATGTTAATTGAAATTGACATACATTTATTACTACCTCTTTTTATTATTAAACTTGATTTCTTCTTTCACATTTCGCAAACTAGATTCATTCCAAATAAAATTCGCCCAATTTTTATGATTTATTTTTAAAATTAATATTTTAAAATAATTTTTATGAATTTTTGGAAAAACAATTTAAATTATGATATATAGATTTTTACCATCATCTTAAAGTAGATGTATTGCTAAGCATACCTGCAAAACATTAGATTTTTTCATTCAAAATTTCCTAAAATATACGTGAATTTATATATTCGCTCGCTTTGAAATTTGGCATATTTCTTAAAAGCGATAATAACACCAATGTGGGTTACGCACTTTGTTAAAATTATTTGAAAGTACAAACATAATTTTCGCTTGTCTGCATGAAAAATAGAAAAGGAAAATAGATTGCTATAAATTAAGAAGTTCGCAAAGGAAATTATTCTTGGCAAAAACTGAAAAATATACGCCAAGATAAATTACTGAATTTCTCCGTAAATTTCGCACCATATTTTACAAAATTTAATATTTAGGGATAATTTGAGTCGTACAATAGAAATATGAAAAAAAAAACATTGGCATGTTATTACAGAAAAAGTCCGATTTTGTGTCAAAATACCTGTGTTAGAATGATGCTATATATAAATGTAATATTGTATATCCTAAGTCGCGCTTTTTAAACATGGAAAACGGAATTTGAATTTCGTCAATTAGCCCAGTAGAACGGGAGATATAGAACTGCCCTCCCCCCCTTTTTTTCGCACAGAGTACTAGTTTGTATGTGGTTGTACAAAGTTTAAATCGGTTCAGAATAACAGTCAGGTACTGAAGAAGGGATAGAAAAATTATCATAATTATGTGATATTTTAAAAATGGAAGGAAAGAAGATTTCTCAAAATATTGTAAAAATTCTTGTTCAATTTAGTTACTAAAATTGGTGAACTACATAAGCTACGAAGAATTAGAATTGATTAGAATAGAAGATAATTAATTGGCTTTTTTCTCCGACTGGTTTAGTGGATGAAAGCAGCTGCAGCCTAAGTCGTTAAAATATAATTTCAAGATTACATAATATCAAACTATAATTTACATAATAACAAAACTATAATTTGTGTTATATATATCATTTTTTAAATATATATGATTTTCTGAAGGGTAAAATGGGCCGAAAATATGGATAAATGATTTTCTGAATAGGTTGTAAGGTTCATACTAAGATTTCAACAGTTATCTTTAGCTAACACTACTTTCCTATCCTTTCTGTTTTCAGCTTACAATTTCCTACTGGAATGTGTTTTCAGAATCGCGTTTAGTGCAAACGAGTAACAGTAGTACTTAAGTCGATGTTTCACAGACTTCGTTAGAGAGCCACAGTTCCTGACTAGCGCGCGTTTGCCTTTGGGTACAGAGGCTGTTCGCACATTTTTTAGACGATTTTGGTAAGCGCTAATAAAAAATCGTTTGCTTCAAAAGAAGTAATTGCAATTGTACTATGTTTATAAAAGTCAAAATTATCGTCTGTGGCTCTAAATTTTTGTTTTTATTCAAAATGGCGAATTTAAAAACGCAGTGCTTCGAAGGCTACATTGACGCTCTTTCCGAAGAGAAATATGCATACTCCGTTATCAAAAAACGATGCGAGAGTCATGGTTTTGTGATATCTAAAGCGTCGATAGGTAATACCATTAACAACAAAGGAAACAAATGTCAAATTGGAGCCTCGAGTGGGACAAAAATTCCAAACAAGTATCCGAGGAAAAAACTGACAT
>KL822579.1:0-11563 GCA_000611955.2 Stegodyphus mimosarum
TTTTTTTTTTTTTTTCATTTGAAAGCCATCCCTTAATTTTTTTTATTTAAGCAAGAGATAAGTGTTGCTGCCTTGAGCTCCTTTTGCTTATTTTCAATTATCTGTAAATATTTAGTTAAACTGTGCACATTTTCTGTTATTTGTGGTTTGTACAGAATGGCTGTTATTAACATATTGTTAATATTGTTATGAATTTTGTATTTTGTTAGATATTTTCAATAGATAATTTTATAATTAAAATTGTTTTATTTCCTAGTTCAATGCAGCATGGGCCAAATTTTAAGAGAAAGCTATGCTGGAAAAGTAAAAATACAAGAGCACATGCATTTAACATTGAATAAAAGTTTATCTCCGTAATTAATATTTAATTTTAATAAATGTAATTGACTACTCAAATAGTTGTAACCGTAATTCTACTGCTTTCCAGAAATAGCTAGAACTGTCTCGTGCAGCTGATTTAAAAAGCTATAAAAGCTGGAGAGAAACATCTCAGCTCAGTTGTTGTTGTTTGTAGCGAATTTGCATTGAGATTGGATTACCTTTCACTCTTTAGTTCAGAGTTTTGTTATATTTCTTGTGAAAGGAATAAATCTTATTAACTTTATATTGGACTTGTGCATTCAATCTATTGCGAATCCGTACGCATGCAACGATATTAAATTGCTATCAAATTACTTTTTACCTCTTCACCTATATTATGCAGCTTTTCTGCCTTGATTCTAATGCTGCCACAGTGAGTTCTTTTATTTAAAAATTTTCATTATATTCAAAGAAGAATTCCAAAGAACTGAGTTTCTTTGGACTATGACAAAACTAAAGGAAAATTGCATAGCAAATTTTAAAAGAAAAATTCCACAGAATATTCTTAATGGTATAAATGCTATAATATTTCATAATTAATTTAATTTTAAGTATTTAATTTGAGAAGATACAGTTCTAAGCTTTAAAAGATATATAAACCACTTGGTATATAAAAATATATTAAAAATTAATAGAATGAATTGAATGGCTCACGTGATCTGAGTGTGAAATGAGAATGTTGTATAAAAAAAGTACTACTTTTTAACCCACTGGAACCCTAAAATGGAAAAGACTGCAGCTGAGATGGGCTGATTCAAATTTTCGAGTAATTAAAGAAAGGAACTGGAGCTGGAAGATAACCAAAGTCATCGTGGAGAAATCTTCAAAGGAGTGCATTTGCCCACAATGGACTGTCTGGCTACCAATGATAATGATGAAGAATATATAAATGAAAATGATTCTAGTAATTAAGTTAATTGCACTGAATTCAAATTCCTTCCAATTTTATTAAATTAAATTGTAAATCGCCATTAAAAGGGCTGTTTCTTGGAGTTGTTCAGCCGTGCATATTTTGAATATAATGCGTCATGATCCAAAAATAGTCATCACTTTTATTAACAGGTCACCCTTATGCCTGTGTTAGATGATGTGAAAGCAACTAAATAAAAGTGACAGATTCTATACTACACCATAAGTCAGGTTTGATTCCACATGAATGAATCTAACTTTCATAAAGTTTAATTTGCTTGGAAATGCATTCTTGTTCAATCGCAATATTACTTACATGCAGAAAAGTAATATTACTTAACATTATAAAAAAGCTTGACTCGTAAAATATTCTTTCTTCAACTATGAAGCGGAAAAGGCTGTTTGTATTAATTAATCTCCTGCTCAGTCTTACTGATTTAGCATATAAAAACTCATATAAATACCATTTTCTATGTGTATTTTTTCCCTTTAGCTTTTTAGCACCATGTTCTGAAAATTTAAAAGATATTCACACAATTTTCCCTTTCCTCAATATGTTTAGAGAAGAGTTCCCCTGAATATTAAAATGAATTTGTCCACATTGTGATTGTTTTGTCTTACTAGCAAAACCAACCCTCACAAACTACCTGTGAAGGTCACATCAATATCTTCACTTCTAACTGCTGATCTTTATGCCAGTGTAATGTAAGAACCAACCCATCACAGCAAAACAAACATGAACCGACATTTAATCCATGATTTCACAAAGTTGGCTGCACATTCACCTTCCTTAATTATTTATGGATGAATAGGGGCTTGAGAATTAGCAGGAACAACAATAAGGATGGATGAAATTCAAGTTACAGGGAAGTTGAAATGAAAACTTCTCATTAGATATTGCAATGTTAATATTACTGAGTATTATAATAAAAATGTTGGTTTCTTTGAAAGAAACAATACCGTGATAGCAGTTTTTCTCATAGAAAGGTCAAAGGTTAAATGTTTTTTTAATTACATCTTTCATCCAACTTTCCATTTCATTTTCAGCCATTCTTGAAATGTTTTTAGAAAATGTTAACTTTTAAAACAACGTCTTATGGCAATTCAAAGAAGCCCAGAATTGAAAAATTAGCCAGACTTAAATCAAATGTTCACTATACTTTGATAATAAAGTGTAGAATATATATGTATTATGAGTGGCATAGCTAAAACACAACCATAAATCGCACTTAAGCGAACAAAATCACAATCACTCTCTTCTATGTAGCTATGAAGCTACTGCGTACAAATCAAACTTTATGGCTTCTAACTGATAAATTATTTATCCTCCCTTTTACCCCCTGAAGTGTACATGTGATGCAGACTGTAGTGAAATTTTCTGACACTGTTGCTGTTCTGTCAGTAGCATAAAAAGTATTCTCGAAAGGGGATATGTGCTTGAGAAAAAGGGCCTGCGTAGTACTTGTAAATAAATTATTTATCCTCCCCTTTTACCCCCTGAAGTGTACATGTGATGCAGACTGTAGTGAAATTTTCTGACACTGTTGCTGTTCTGTCAGTAGCATAAAAAGTATTCTCGAAAGGGGATATGTGCTTGAGAAAAAGGGCCTACGTAGTACTTGTAATCTGTTGAATTATTTTGTCATTAAAGTGGTGAATTTGAGTATTTCATCTTTAGTCCAAGCAATAATTCTATCTCTACCAAGCAGTTAAAAAGAAACGAAGAAAAATATCTTTTAATATAACTGTTGAACAGATAATTTTCTTGAATTATGTATTTTGCTTCAGATTTATAGAAAAGATATTCCTCTTAATCCTACAGAATAATACATTGTCATATAAAACTTTGAAAGAAGTGATAATTGAACGTTAAATGTGTAGTGCAGAGCAAACTTCATAACTACTATAGTGAAAAATAGTAATAAATTATTCTAAATTCAGTGGCAAACAATGAATATTCTCTCCTTGTAGCTTTGACACCACTGCATGCAAGAGCACGATATCTGCCCAAAGCCTGTGGAGGATTTCCCTTTCGGGAGACGTTCCCTTTACATGTTGTAAAGATTTCTTTGAATATTGATGCTTGTCAGCATGCACAATCCTTCTACTATTATGGACGGTTAGCAAGACATAGAAATGGAATGTGGGCAACTTGTTTAATTTTAAATATCTGATACAGTACAAAATCCAAGATCCAGACTTGTCGGGACTTCAGCGATTCTCGATTTAGGACTTTTCCGGATATTAGATCGACAGTTTAAATCTAGTAAGATGGCTCTCAATATAAGTTGTTTAAGTTGCTTTTCTTTTGTGCTAAAACTTTCTCTTTGATTCTGTACACAGACATAATTTCTTTTTCAGTTATATAGTTGAAGTCCTGTAATTTGTGTGTTGAGATTTCCGACTAATTTGTCCATCGAAATTTTTTCATTTTCAGTAATCTCTCTGTCACTTAACTATTGGTAGTGGTATTTTCTGCATCTAGAACCATAACTACAGATTTTGTCATTCGTTGATTGATGATTGAGGAGCATTGTCCTGCATCTTCCTTTGTCTTCCCTAAATTCTGCCGCCTGTCGCAACCATACAAACCCAGGCACTGGTTCTGGGTTTATGTGAATAACAAATCAGGTATTCTTAATTCAAAGAGCTCTAAATGTAGTCTTTTGGCCTATGAGTATCATTAACGAAATCTATCTTTAGCATATTGAAAGAAATTTTTCCTTGTCAACATTTCTTAGCACATTTAACTTAGATCTGTAATCATCGCCAAGTGTAATGTTAACATAAAAGGTTACCATACTCTTCGTTATTCAATTACTAACATAAAAAAAAATTGTTTAGACATCGCTGTATAAGTCATTACTCAATTTGTCATGTGTTGTAAACATGCGGTGTTGAAAGCAAAATATAATAAATAATGATTCGCCTGGTTGGCATCAGGGATATACAATATTAGCAGGTGTAAATTCAACTATGTGTTTATGTAAAGTGTTTCGGTTTTAGATGTAAGCCAATCAGGCAATTTGGCAGCTAAAGAGTTAAATTATTGATGATACAAATTTATGCTAAAATGGTTGTTTCTTCAATAATGAGGTAATTTATTTAATTTTGGAAGTGAAATTAAGAATCGGGACTCTCCACATGTTTTATTATGCGTGGGGGGGGGGATAAAATGCGCATCCATAAAGCATACAAAAAATTGTTGCTTTGAGGTCCAGAGTTTAGATTATTCCCGGATATTGGACATCCGGATCTCAGACTTTGTACTGCATTAGAGTGTATGATTTAGTGTATAGTTGCAAATTTAAAATAGTTTATACAGATTTATTACAGTAAACAAAAAAATTTTTTATCAAATTTAAATTTATGTCATACATTGCATGCTCTAAGGCAGTGCCTCTGTTTACAATAGAGGTTTTAAAATGTTCTAAGATTTTTACCCAGTTCTAAACACCAGAATTTTTAACAAAAAAAATCTTTGTCTCCTAAAGAAGAGGGACCCGTGTCTGATCATGCTCAATATTGACAGAATTTAATGAAAATCCGCACCAAACTAAGGTTGCTTTTTTTATCTGATTTAAAATTTTACACTGATTTATATCTCTTCTGTTTGATTATGTTAATCACAAACCTCATGACAGCTGACTGATTCTTCGAGGTAACTACTGTATTTGAATTTATCAGTCATGTCCTGTCACTTCCCCTGGAACCTTGACATAACTCACTCATTCATTCAAACACAGTCAACAATCACATAATGTAAACATTTATTTTAGGGGAATGGTAGTTTTATGGAAATAATGTAGAAAGCATCTTTAGTATTACCCACATTACAATCATTCTTCTACATAAAGATTTTTACCAGCATGGTTTACATGTCTCACTCTGGTTATCTGTGCTCTCTTTATTACAGTCCTCTTGTACAGGTCTTGATTATTTTGCTGTTTTTGCGCTCAAGTTTTTATTTGATTGAGAAGAATTGGACCCCATAGAAAATTGTTGGGAAGAGTAATCAAAAGCAGCTCCACAAACAAGTTAGAAATAAGTACTTGCGACATAAACATCAGGCCAGTGAAAACATGGATCACTGACAAATGAACAAGTTCATAAGGGGAGGGAGCTCTGATGTGTCACAAACTATAGTGTAAAAATGGGTCATGTGAGTGTACACTTGTTACCTTCTTAACAGCTTCTGCCAATTCTTGATGTTCCGTTTCATCCCTTAGACATTTCGCTGGGAGTCTAGTTTTTATACTAATTATTTCATGTTGAAAAAAATACAGCATAACCCCTTTTTACATGTAGTGATTCAGTTTTTCACGTTCTTCTTTATTTTTGCTATTTAAGTGCTGAGCTAAAAATATGTTTTTAAATTATGCACAGTTATTAAGTCATTTCATTCACATCTCAATTTACGTGTTGTTCAAAGTAATGTCTACTTCCAAGAGAATGATCCTCGTTTATCTGTAATAGCGATTTCATTGTCACTTTTGCTCTTAATGATTTCACATGAAATCACCCGACTTAGATAGAAATCTGTTACATAGTTATAATTACCTCTGTTCAAATAATAATTACTAGTTATTTTAAACTTGACTTAGTTACTTATTTTAAATTTGAATACTACCATCATTTAACTGTAATATCTGACAATTGCTTAAATGTTACTACTTATGTTCTAATGTCATATTTTAAACAAAAGTATACAAATTGCCAATATAATAATTTTTAAAGTTCATTTTTATATATGACTAAATATTTCTAAAGGTGTGTTAAATTAACTGAAATAAATCATTATATTTCTACTGTTTAGCATTTGATGATCAAGTTCAAAAGATAATCTGCATTTGTACGATGTTTTCCTTCCGATATGTAAAGCTGACTTGAAGTTTCTTTAAAGCGAAACTGCATCTTAGTAACCTAGCATTTTTTGAGGACTGCTAGGTTAACAATTGTGTAGCTTGTGGCCTCTTATATTTTTTGAAAAATTTTCAAAATGAATGTTTGAAATCCTAAAAAGTATAAGTAAAATTGCAAGCATCTATTTTTATCACGGTATAATTTTCTTGCAATTCAGAGAACTTTCTGCTTGTAATTTACTGGAGTTTTCTATATTATTTTCGTTTTTTTTCCCCCTGTGTTAAACATGCAACTGCTACTGTATTTATCTGGGATATAACATGCAGGAGCTTCAGAGATAGCTTTCTCCAGTTCCCTGAAAAAATTTTCCGGCTGATCTTGCCAATGTATTACATTCAGTGCCTTTCCACTTGTTAATTTCATTCTCAGTTTGGCTAAGTCAGTAAAAAAAGGAACATATCAAAAGAATCCTTAAATGTAGAAAACTTTCATATTTGTTGTAAGGGGTTCTAAATATTGAATGGACTGAACTTTCTGTGAATGTAGAGCATGCTCACATTTCACAGAGTACATTAGTAGCTTTCACAGATGGCCTATCTACTTTATCCAATTTTATCTACCTTTTTGTGCAGCACTAGTATGCATAGAGTTGTATTTTTGAGAATCAATACCCACAGGTATGGTAGATTGGACGAAAGATCTCTATTACAACATGGTCTTGTTGCAATTTTTAAAACTGCTTTTTTCTAAGTTTTGTTGATGATTGAAGTTTTGTCTTGTCTAGTTATAAGTTTCAGTTTTTCGAGGGATGTTTTAGTAAATCTGAGCTATTTTCTTTGCAGTATCATTTGGTAGAGAGTTCAAAATTATATTTTATTTTTATGTTTTGGCAGTTCTTGCTGATACTTTTCTGTGTGTTAAATTGATGTACTGCTTTATCATTTCTATCTTATTCATGAATGGGAATGATATACACGTGAGATAAATGTTCTGTTTTGCTTGTGTCCAATTTTTCTTTCCTTTCTTAGAAGTTTCCAGATGGATGACAGTATTTGCAGCTGCATACTTATTAGAACCTGTGTATCCCACAAATTGAATTTCCTGCTGTACAAAACAACATTTCTTCAGATCTATCATGAAACAAGCTTGATTGAGAAACTGGATTTGAGTTTAAAGTGATAGTTTTAATGTCCAGAAGAAATTAAAAAAAAAAAAAAAATCTGGTATCGAGGTATTTTCTGTGAATTTGAAACACTGTAGCTGCCCAGAGAAGACACTAAACAGTGTAAGGCATACTTTTCCTATGTGTAGCAAATGATGTCAGATCAAGAATCTGAGGATGTATTTTGATATATCAGTATTCTTTTAAAAGATCCAAAATTGTTATGAATTGAAATTTTCTAACTTTTTAAATTAGTCTCTAGAGTCTGGGATATGTTGATAGCATGATAGTTTATTTAGAAGTGTAACCAAACATTTTCTTGTATGCTCCGTGGGACACGAGGCATTTGTTTGGAATTCTAAAGTATAGAAATGGTAGGTAAAAGGTAAAGAAGGTATTAAATTTTGTGGGGTTTAACTCTTTAAATCTAAAAGTTCTAACTCCTAACCCCACGAACACTTAACAAGCAAATAATCACTTACGTGTGTGAACAGAATACGTAAGACTTGAGAAGGGTTTGAAACCCTTTATTACTCAATATATTTACAATCAGTTCCGGCTTGGAACTTCACAATAAAGCCGCCACTTCGGCTTGAACTTAAATACTAATAAATTGAACTAAAACTAGCTTAACTAAAGCTCTTAAATAATATAGCCGAAGCTATCAGAATCTAACTAGTTGGCCCCTAAGTATTAATTAAATTGGCAAAGCCTAGCAAGGGCCTAAGATATGGTCGAGCATAGTAATAGCTAAGAGAGATGTAGCCAGAAGGCAAATGTGCGCTAGTCAGGAAATCAGACTCTGTCTCTCTCTTGAAGTCGGTTAAGTCACGACTTAAATAGTACTCATTCTCATTTGCATTATCTGCATTTCTGAATTCACATTCTGGCAAGGAATTGTAAACTGAAATTAGAATAAGATAGGAAAGATACAAAACATAAAATAACTGTTAATTAACATAAGGTAAACCTTACAACTTGTAAAGAAGATTCACTGAGTTGCATTTACAAAAATCCTTCAATGTTTTAGAAGAAATTTGAAAGAAAAGTGAGATAGATTGTTTTGAATTGCAATCGGAGCTTAATGTTTTTGTGTCTAAAGCTGAATGTGTAAAAAATATGCTCATATGTTTTCTCAGCACACTGACTGAAAATGAAAGTGAAACAGAATTTGATGCTACTGGAGATTAGAGACAAGGCCGTCAGTAAAAGGCATTCTTTAGAATCTACAAAATGTAATTACTTCAACTTTGATTTTGAATTAGTCTGTTAATAGAAGTGCATGCAAATGTACATTTAAACTTCCAAAGCTTGAATTATGAAAATTTAATGGTGAAATTAAAGAATGATTATTTTTTTAGAGCTAATTTGAAAAAATTGATAAAAATGCTGTGATTTTTGACAGTGATAAATTTCAGTATTTATTACAAGTGACTGTAAATTAAAATGCAAATTCTAGGAATTCCTCTAATAACTTTATGTGCATTGTATGATAATTTGGAACAACAAATTTGGGCTCTGGAAACCTTGACATCACTACAGATAAAGGTGCTGTATTTCGTTATCCTTTAGTTGGGTCTTGATTACCTGAGGAATTTTTAAGAACCCATCAAAGAAGTGTAAATGTTGACCATGGTTCAAACCCAAAATGTAGACTGAACAGTTTGTTAAAATTTTTTAAATCAGAAGTAAATTTTGAAGAAAGCGTAAATTAACTGTGGCTGTAGGTTTGAAGAATGAAATGTCTTGTGGAATTAAATTTATTAAAACTTTGCAAACGTGTTCAATGGCAGCAAATTTGTAAGTTTGTTGAATGCTGATTCTCATGCTTAGAAGTATGTGTGTTTTGCAGTGGAAAACACAAGTCATATATAGCTCAAAAAAGGCAGTTACCATAAAGGCAAAAGTTTTTAAAAGGGCACCCCTTTCACTGTTTAAAGACTAGTTACTGTGCAAATAAATGCAAGAGTTCTATTAAATGTGCAATTTACCATAACAATCACAGTGTAATTATGTCTTTTGAACTACCTAAAAATAAAATAAAAGTTAAGAATCCTGTGTTAAACAGCAATGGAAAAAAAAACTGCAAGTAAGAAAGTTACTACTGTTAAATGTTGCTACTGTTAGTAACTCGTCACAAGACCATGAAAGTGAAATAAATTGGAAATAATTGTACTCTTTGTGTTTGAGCTTTATATGACACAACATCACAAAAATCATATTTAAGGAAAGATTTAATTTCTTCTTTAGGCCTAATGTCTTCTAAATGACAGATTTTAAGACATGCCTTTTTTGGAGGAAAATAAAGGCTTCGAAATATTCATAATGTTTACAAAATTAAACTATAGAGTCTAGACAATAATTTTGTTTGTACCTCTGATATTTATGAGCAAGATGCAATTTATGATACTATAATACTATACCTTCTGCCTTAAATGGATTATGGGTTAAAGAGTGCCAGTCCATGAATATACCATTTCATGACAATGAAGTTCATCGAGGCCTATTGATCTTTTAATTGGTACAGAGGTGGCTGGTTGATGTTTCATTGGGAGAAAAAGAGTAATTTATAGTAATATCGTAGCCTCCGGACTTCCATGTTTGTTTTGAAATAAAAATCACTGTATTATTTATAAAATGTCTATTATTAATAAAATCAATCTATTATTTATATCTGGTGTTTCAGCATGTGCAAAGTTTAATGTATTACTTTTTATTTCCATTCATTTCTCAGCATATAACTTAATGTGTTTACTTTCCACTTCATTTTTCAAATGCGTGAAAGGAATTTTATTACCATACTATATGTTAAATGTGTCTCCTACTTTCCTATAAGCCAACATTTCATGATTTAAAATATCTCTTCTGATAATTAGGTTATACAGCTGTACCTCGTCATTTACGATAAACAAATTCACAGTTGTTTCGATTTTTGTTGATTCGAAGCAAAACTGAGCATTACCCAAGGTCACTCTATAAGGTATTTCTCCCACCTTCTTAGCATGCCATCGTAGTGTAGTGGTCAACACACTCAATGCCTATTCGAGAGGTCCATGGTTTGAGTCCCAGCAGGGGCATTGCTCATTTCTTCACATCTCCTACTTCCAAATAACTTAATGACTCTACAAGTGCAGATGTGTGATTTATATTTCTGATTCCCAATAATTTTTTTCACCCTGCTGTATTGGCAGTCACAGTTTCAAAGCTAACGAAGACTTTATTAGGCTAATACTGTTTAGATTCCCAATAATTTTTTTCACCCTGCTGTATTGGCAGTCGCAGTTTCAAAGCTAACGAAGGCTTTATTAGGCTAATACTGCTTCCTGTATCTATCAAACATTCTTTTCATTGTGTTACAGTTTCATTTTTGAAACTGTAACACAATAGTATCAGGAATAAGTTTGGTTAAGTAATGTGAACAGCAAGCTACCGTATGAAGTTACCAAGAGTTTTCAAACCTCGTACTTGAATTTCTGTTGTATCGTATAACTCATGTTACTGTTTTCAAACATGAGGCCAATTTTACAGCATTTAAATTTGACAAATGGTTAGAATGAGATCTTGCAATAATCTCTTTTTTTTTTTCAATACCTTTCTTTAAGCAATTCCTCTGCTAAATCATAATTATTTTAAGATACCAATAATTCTTGAATACTAATTAAAGCTGGTCCTTTAAAGAAAGATTTTAGATAATTATATTTATGTGCTTTAGATAAGGGTTCGTTACTGTGAATTGCATTATCAAACTGTGACCAAAATTTTCTGAAACTTCTTGAAATTACCTCTAATGATTCTGCATGAAGTTTTGGAAATTTTACGTTTCTCTAGTTCTTTATTCGAAATAAGTGAAGAATTACTCCTCAACAACAAATTTGCCTTATTTCTATGAGTTCTAGAGATAATTTTTTTACTTTCACGTAAATAATGTGCTCTATATTCCTGATTATTCTCAACTTCTGTTTCAAGATCGGATACTTTAGGCATTAAATCCTAAATTTCTAGTTCTAACTGAAATATCTGTTGTGCTTTCTCTTATAAATTCATCCGACATTCTTCTGATGTTATATCTACAATATCTTGTTCCAGTAATTCAGATATTCTGTTAATTACATGTGTTGTTAACCTCCTCAAAGTTATCATTTCATTTTCGCTTTATCTAAAGCTTTCTTAGTATTCCATGATACTAACTAATAATGTGATCCTATCCTTCAAAATTCTATACTCTATTAGAATTATTTAAATATAGTTATTCTACAGTTCACATTCATT
>KL822580.1:0-18034 GCA_000611955.2 Stegodyphus mimosarum
CTTTTTTTAATATCTATGTGAATGGCCTTCCTATCACAGACAACACAACACTTGCAATGTATGTTGATGACACTGCGATCCTTACTCAAAGTACATTTTTCAGCCCAGCAATACAACGGTTACAAGACTACATTAACACACTCGAGACTTGGCTGAATAAATGGAAAATTAAAGTCAACATTGACAAGACGCCCCACACATCACATCTATCATTAGAAAGTTTCGAGTTTGTAAAGTTACACTACACCCCTTAATTTCTCGAAACGGTCTACTTTCAATAGATAGCAAGTTGCTCATATATAAAACCGTTCTGCGTCCCATCCTTTGTTACGCTTGTCCTGTTTGGGCATACTTATGCAAGTCTTACAGAAAAAAATTGCAACAGGTGCAAAATTTTGCACTTAAACAGATTACAAATTCACCTTGGTATGTCCGCAATCGGAAGATACACAAGGAGCTACGTATTGAAGAACTAAAACATTTCTATTGCCGATTTGCCCGGAGGTTTTATGATAATTTAAGAAACATTAACAATCCAGTTAACCAGGTTTACAATTATGACGTAAATAAATAAAATTTACAATTATGACGTAATTACAATTATGACCTATCGTAAACGATAGCAAGCGGCCGATGGCCATACTCTGTAATAATCTTGAATAATTATTAAGTATTTCTTGACTACGTATGTGTATTGTATGTATAAATGTTTAATTGTATGTTCTTAATCTCTTACTAAGCACCGTGGGTTTCACACTTGTTCCTTTTATCTTTGACTAGCTACTAAGTGTCATTTGAGTTATTTGCTGATTAACCATTCGTAACTGCCTATCTTTTCGACAAGGAGTAGGGTTCTTGTCAACCCAGGCACCCTGCTGTTACACCGTTTTCTCCGCTGGAGTTTCGGAAGTTGATTTTAGAGAGTGTTATGGCTGTTTAAAGGCCACGTCGTTACCAAAGAATTTGAGCTGAGTCTTCCTTTCATATTCTATTCATGTTTTTTCCTTCATATTCTTTTTTTTAAGACATTAGACTTGATCCGCCGGCTTCTCCGAGCCAAAGCCTTCCCACTGGTTTAAATTATTCTGTGAGGCGTTAAACTAGTTTAATTATATCTTATTTTAAATTCAACATTACTTGTTTAATTTAAGCCAGAAGTGTTAGCTTACGTAAACCCAAGTGGTGTCATCTGTGAACTCTTTATGATCAAATAAAGGGTCATCTACACCCTCATTCTGGCTTTGTCTGTATCAAAAGACCACAGGATAATTCTTCTTCATTCTTTCTAGAGTTGGTTAGTTTATTTTACCACACAATACGAGACTCTGTAGTCTACTTTTTAATTTCGTATACTAGGCTTCTGTTTCCTGAATGTCAGTTTTCATTAATTTATTTGCCAATGCATTTTATTTTGAACGAAATTTTGTTAAAGACTACTATAACTTTACACAGCATATCATTACTAATATACATATACAGAAGTATATATAGAAGGAACGAAAGAAGGAAACAGTAAGAAATATTTTAGCAAAACCTACGTTATATTTTCGAGTATTTTAACTTTCATCCATCCTGACTAGAATCCACTGCAGAAATGTTTTCAAAAAATCGTCATTATTCCAGTTACCAGTTCCCTTACTAATACCCGATTAATGAAAAATACCACTTTTCAGTACAAAATTACACCCAAATAATGTTCCATTTTCTTATAATTGCGCGTGTACGTTTGCAATGGTGGGAATTTTCTATGCATTTTCAAAAGCTGTAATTTAATTAATGTTGCTAAATAAAACCTTTTTCTTTTAAGACCAACACTCCAAAGACTCTAAATCATTCTAATCTAAATCATTCCAATTTTCCTATAATACATACTGCTTTCAGTACCGAATAGTTATCTTAGAAGTATTTTCTTAACATAATATTAAAGAACTAAATGCGAAATAAGCACGTTCTACTGGTGAATATTTCCTGTTTTACCCAAATTAGGATAGAATCTTTACCGAATTTAAGTTACTTACCCATAATTCTCAATAAAGTTTAGAGAGTATTAAATAATATAAATGTGTTATAGAAAGCAATTCTTTACTTAAAAATGAGTATTAACAGATTCTTATCGGCTTCAAGTTTACTATGAGTAGGAAAACTTGAGGCTCACTTTATCTAGCCTTACTATGCACACAAAAACCATGAATCATTTTGTAGCACAATCACTATGCACACAAAAACCATGAATCATTTTATAGTACAATCAGCATTTTAGATACATTTAATACTGATCCAACTAACTTTAATTTTAACTTTCAGTTAAGATGTAGCATAAACATGCTTATAGTTTCAGTTAAACTATAAGCATGTTTATGCTACATATTATTATTAATAGCAAGTAATGAACCAATATTTTTAGAAAATTTTCTTCTTTTTCTAAATCTATTCTTTTATATTGTAATGTTCTACTGTCTATCTGTTGTGTGGAATCTGGAGAAATAGTGATTTCACCGAAGATGGGTTAAAACTTCCCTTTATTAAACTCTTTAAATTATTTACAATGCGTCAACTTGACGCTAACATACTACGCCTCAACTTGGGCGGTAACTGAAACAGTAGAATCAAACTTAAGAATTCAAGATATTCACAAGTAGTAGAATTACACTACAGGACTCATACAATTCTGTATCCGACAGCTCTTAGATGAGTCTAGTGGCAGCAAGATAATAGCGATTAAGCCACGTCTAACCAGCAGTAACTGCTAAGCGGAAGCTTGGCATAAGCACTCACGGAAATTTCCCAGACTCTCTCTCTTTGTACTGGAACGTCGATATTTAAACTTATTCTCCCACTGACAGAATTTGCATTTCTTACGCGAGCCACCAAATTTAAATATTCTGGCACTGACAATTAGGGGAATGAAGAGTTACAGGAAAGTAACTTAAAATTAAATTTAACTGGTTATTTAAAATAAATATAAATCCCTACAATATTAAAGAGAAAATTCAGCAAAACCCCCAGTTTCTCCCGTGAAGACACATACCTACATTTCTTCTAAATCGAAGAAAATCCAAATGTTTCTTGCTTCCGTAAAGTTAATTTTAGACATACTTTCATCTGAAAAGAAGACATTTTTACTTAAAACGTAAAGTATGGTCTACTAAAATAGCCTTGAATGAATGATGATCAGACATATATTTACCAATTATGAGATATTTTTAATGATGTATATATCGGTTTTCACCTTTGAATTAAATTTTATACCTTGTAGGGATTTATATTTATTTTAAATAACCAGTTAAATTTAATTTTGAAGTTCTTTCCTATAAGTCTTCATTCCCCTAATTGCCAATGCCAGAATATTTAAATTTGGTAGCGCGCTTGAAGAATGCAAATTCTACGAGAGGGAGATAAAGTTTAAATATCAAGTTCTAGAAGGGAAAGTTAGAGAGTCTGGGAAAACGCTGTGCGTGTTGTAGACTGAGCTTCGGCTTAGCAGTTATTGTTGATTAAACGTGGCGTAACGGCTATTATTTTGCTGTCATTAAACTCATCAACCCGCCGTTAGAGAACAGGATTGTCTGAGCCCTGTATCATAATCCTACTACTTGTTAATATCTTCAAATTTTTAAGTTTCTTACTGTTTCAGTTACCGCCCAAGCAGTGGCGTAGTATGTTAGCGTGGAGTTGACGTATTGTAAATAATCTAAGGAGTGTAATAAAGGGTAGTTTTAACCCTTCTTCAGTGCAGTCAATACTCTTCAGATTTCACACAAAAGATAGACAGTAGATCTTACAACCTCTTTCACAGACATTTCAATAGCTTTCATAGCCATATACTGTAAAAGCTTTCTAGTTTTGATTACGTTTTAATTTGTATTATTAAGAAATATATTGATCATTTTCAAAAAAAATCGTATTAGAATTAAATTTTACCACTTTCAGACATTTAGTAAAACACTTTATATCCAAATACTATAAGAGTATTTTTTATGGGACTATAACAATTGTTTTCAAATTCTCTTCCAGAGATACCAGTAAATTTTACTATAGGGGGAAGGTTTAATTCATAGTATAACTTTGAATACTATTTTCAAATAGAAAAGCGCTCATGATATTCGCATAACATCTTAGCATCCGAGTATTTTTAAAACATTAAACCAATTTGGTTATTTGGAGTATACTCCGAACACATAAAGAATTCTGGAAGTCAAATATGGATATATTTCTGACAGAAAATGCCGGATCTTTTCTTCTCTTACTTCATAAAGCAATTAAATGACCAGATTACTTAATTAACCAGATTACCCAATTGATAAAATATTTGAATTTTCTCTATAATTTAGTACATTTATCCAATTATTTAATCTATAAAATAGGAAACATTGAAAATAATAAGACAAAATGCGTTCTTATTTCAGAACTTTTCAGATAGAGATGTTCAATAATGAGAGTGAAAATGCACTGAACTTCAAGCACGATTTTTAGCGTTTTATGTCTAACATTTCACTATTCCGTCGAACATATCCCATTCTTCTTCATAGAATGTGTATTATTTCACATTATTTAGGTAATACCATGCGAAGGTGTTATTGCAGATGTTTACAAAGTGATACTAAAACTTTTAAGAAGAAATCAAATATTTTTCATCTTTCACGAAAATTTATGAATAATTATGATCTGTCATAAAAAATTGAAGACTTCCTATACTACGAAACAGTACAAAACTATAAAAATATTTTTGAAAGCTCAGTTCATATAGAAAATTTTAGGTATTTTCCTATAACTTCCAAAGTTATATCACTTCAGTCAAATTTGAAGGCACGTTAACCAACTAGATTTATCATCTCAATATCCATAAATTTCATATAATAGTACAATTATAAAATGCGCACCAGAAGAAAAGCTGATAATCTACACTCTTTTCCAAAAAAAATCGAAGCACCAAGAAGGACTTTTGCGATCGTGACGAAATTTGGCATGCAAAAACATCTTGATCGAACATGCAAATAATCAAAGTTTAAAGGCAAATGAACAGGAATTGTGATCATAGCGCGCAATTCTCAAATTATAAAACCAGTAACAAAGGCGGAAAATGTATCTTTTTTTGTTGTTGCCATTGTAATTCCGTGAAGAAGCAACTCAAGATGCCATTACGACAATATCGAAGACTTTACAGACAACTAAACTAACGTGGTTGCATTGTAGGGTTGCGTGAAGCTGGGTGATCATACCGAGCAATAGGCCGCCACCTGCAAATAAACCTGCTGTACAAAGATTTTGGCAGCAATGGTTGGTATAAGGAAACTGCCTACGAAATGAAGGCTCTGGAAGAGCAAGGAGCACAAATGCGAGGCAAGATAGGATAATTGTTCGCCAGGCCCGAACCGCCCCAACGTTATCATTGTCGACTATTCAACGCATTACAGCTACGTCTATACCTCCCGTGATATCGTCCATCATGGCACTAGTCTGAGGTGGAGTTACGCTCATAGAGGCCTTTAAGAAGTTTGCCTTTGACCCCACAACATCGGCGAAATCGTCTGTAGTGATGCCGCAGCCGATCATCATGGGTGCCATCAGACTGGCATCGTATAGTGTTCAGCGACGAATCCCGCTTCCGTCTTGAAGCAGATGACCACCGTGTTCGTGTCTGGAGAGAACGGGGCCAAGCGGTCCCAATCAGCCTTTGTTTTACAAAGACATACAGCCACAACTCCTGGTTTTATGGTGTGGGGCGCTATTTCTTATGACAGCAGGTTATCTTTAGTCATCCTCCGTACATCTTTAACAGCTCAATATGTTAATAGCATCCTGCGCCCGATTGGATTACACTTCATGGCACGTCTGGGTCACGTTCTGGGGTCATTTTCCAACAAGATAATGCCAGACCACATACCGCTCGCATATCTCTAGACTGTCTCCATGCATCTGATATTCTTCCTTGGCCAGCAAGGTTACCAGACCTTTCACCAATCGAGTCTAGGACATGGTAGGGAGCCAGATTCGGGCACCACAAAATATTGAAGATCTGGAGCGACAACTGATGAATACCTGGCAGAATGTGTCGCAGGATGACATTAGGAGCCTCTACCACGACGAATTCAAGCATCCATTGCCGACAGAGGCGGTTCAATCAACTGCTAATTTGATCAGTCAATGGATGATTGTGAGCCGTGAACAGGTACTATTTCCTTGATTTTTTAATCATTTTATTATCCGTGTATGAGCTATACACATATTCAATTTCATCAAAAACAACCATGCGTCATGGTGCTTTGATTTTTTTTCAAAAGAGTGCACATCATATAGAGAACGTAGACTAAAATGTTCAAAAGCTACTACTAAATATTTTCAACTCTTCAAAAATTAATCATGATTCGTATAATCATATGCATATTTCATATATTCAACGCCTTTCTAAAAGCATGTTTTCACTTAATTCAGACTTTTCTAAGAAAAAATATAAAAAGACAATTAATATTTATATTTTATATGAGATTATAATCTGTTAAATATTTTATCAAAGGAATAATATCAATTTTTATGCAATTAGAAATATGATACTGCAATTCCTGTGGGTCTTCCCGTAAGTGTGCCACACGAATTTTCACTTCTTTCAGGAACTTCCAGAAATTCATTGTGAATTCTTTCTCTGGAAAACCATAAAACCCAAAACATTTGTAATAACCGAAAATTACTCTTTTATTCTGCTGCATGGGAACCAATTATCTTCACACATTAGTTACAACCCCAAAAGTTAGCTGAAATCTTCCATTAGACCCCACAAAAAAAAATGCCATGCAACCTCCTAATTGAAAACCTGCTCGAACCGCCACTATTCTGCTGTCTTAATCACTCGACCACTTATGGAGTCGGTAAATTTTAATACCTGCCCCTTATTTTGACAAAGCAAAATGAATGCTGTATATAATTAAAAGCCATACCTGGTTAATCCGAATGAATGAACCATGTATGTCGGGTAAACCATGCCTGTCTTGGCTAATTTTATCTGTTAAATGTATAGTTAAACATTTTCAGACCATATCATCATTGCAAATTCCACGGAGCAAATAATTAAATATCTAACATTCTGTCGAACTCTATTATTATACTTCTAGAAATGTGTACGATTTATTTTGGTAATACTTTATTTTATGTTAATTGGTTTCTTGACATTTTCTTCCTTCCGACATACGTCACCAGAATGTATATAAGCTGGGTTGAAACAGAAAGTGAGTTTATAATTTAGATATAGCGAAAGAGCTGTGGTTTTCATTAAGCAAAGCCTGATAGGCCAATCTATAATCAAAGAATATATTATGCATTGTATCGTACATAGATGTTCTTCGCTAATTCTACCTGTACATTTGTTGATTGAAATATTGTATCAATTAGCGTGGGTTTTACAATTCCCAATAGCTATACAACAATATTAAAATTCTAAATTTGTGAATTACAGAAGTGGAGCATGGATTACAGAAAAATCAAAAGTCTAGTTATTAATAATCTCAATTTAACTTTCACACTGCATTTATTTAAATATTTGAATTACGGAAGTGTTGCAAATAGCAGTTGCTCTTATTTATTAATTTTTAGTTGTACAGCCACACATATCCTTTAATAAATAACGGTATTAAATAAGAAGTAAAATTATGTTCTTGAAGTTCAGGGCTCACCAGCGGCCGAGTGGTTCATTCGTTGAACACTGGTAGTTCGATCCGAGGTTCGAATCTCGCGACGTTTGGTTGCATGGGCGCTTTCGTGGTTTTACACATGTGAGATGTGTATACGAGCAAGTTTTCCTTAAAAATCCTCCACAAAGGCACCCCTCCCGTTAGACAGATAGCCCTCGAGACTTTGCCATAATTGCATAAGCATAAAACTTGAAAATCAGACTTCCATTTAAGTGTGAAGACAAAATTTCGTCAGAAGAAGAAAATGTTAACAGTTGTAGCTGAATGACTAATTAGGTTTCATCTTACAAATAAAGTTTAAAAAAATTGTAATACATAATTAGGTAATCCAAGCTTATCAAATAGTTCCTTTGTTAACTGATATGAAAGTTCCCACTTACACGACTTAATAATTTTATATTTAAAGCTAATGTGTTCAACATTTTTTTCTAATAGTACTTTGTATCCTGTTCTCACGGCTTCAATACATCATTATCAATTGCATCTAAAGCGTAAGTTATTTTGTGCAAAATATACATAGATAATAAACATTATTTTGAAAGGTTATGGTCGGATAAAATTACGATTAAATATTTCCGTTATTGGAGATCACTATTTAGCATGAATTTCAATATGAAAATTTTGTGCGAAGGGGGTCTTATATAGATAAAAGTTAATTTCTTTGTTATCTTACAGTAAGAACAGCATGTTTATGATAAAATGTAATTTAAAAATGAAAAGATTAAGCTAACTTTTCTTAAGTGATAGTCCGTAATTTCTTAGCTTGCATTCCCCCCCTTTCTTTCTAACATTTTATTGTTAACAAAAATTCTCACAGTTGTGCTCATGTCTTTCCAACAACAAAATGCTCCAATCGATTTTCCTGCTGCATATCTTGTAGTTACAATCCAGGATGAATGCATTACATTACGAATATGTAATGAGGCGAAGAAAGTTGTGATTTATTATATCGTTATCGGATTGAATTGTAGAGACAATAGGTATTTTTTTAAAGTAGGAATCGTGAAAAATGAGCAAGCCCTCACTGGGACTGTAACCATGGACCTCTTGAATACGCACGGAGCGTGCTTGATCATTACACCACCAAAGCATGCTAAGAAAACGGGAGAAATACCCTATATAGTCCCCCTTTTAAACGGTGACTGTGGATTAGGGGACCCAATCGTCAAACCCTGGTGGTGGAGAATCATCATCCACCACCTTTTTGTTCGGGTGCCACTGTAGAGTCATTAGGTTATTTCGAAGCAGGAGACAAGGATAATGAACAATGTTCTCGCAGGGACTTGAACCACGGACTCCCGAATACGCGCCGAGTGTGCTGACCACTACACCACGAAGGTATCTAAGAAGGCGGGAGAAATACCCTACAGAATAATATGTTCACCTTTTCCTTATTTTTAAAGCTAGCATTTTTATTCCGGCACATAATGGACACCAAAAATTTCGATCTTATTTTTTATATTAAAAGTGCGTGTAGAAAGTTGTAATTTATTAGGCTTTATAGGATTGAATACATCATGAATAAAATATAGATGTGAAATATAAAAAAATACGATGGCTTTGCTCTACGCGAACAGCAACCTCTAATTAACTTTCCGCAGTTTCAAGATCTTCTCCCTAGACCAGTACTTTCGAGAAAGCTGTGGCATATTATATAACCGCTGATATAAATAGCAAGCACGCGCCATTTTTTAATCAGACTGCTTTCCGCATCGCTAGTATGAAAACTCCGCTGATCTTCTCCCTTTTTGTTAAATAAGTTATGATGCAGTATTCTTACATTTAATATTATTTAATTTAATTCATTATTGGATGTGTAAATTGAAGCTTTTTGTCAAAAAGAAAAAATGACCTGCTGCTTAAGTGAATAAAGATATAGAGATTTAAATTCTTCGATCTCATCACTTGCTGCATTCCACTCAGCCCTAAGAACATCTGGATACTGATGTGCCCTGATTGCCAAGCTTCTTCATTCCTATGCCCATTTACTAAAATATCACATATAGATGCTGCGCTTATACAATATATATGAATTTTGCTCTTACTTAATAATATTGTAGGCAGAGTATTTGAAATCATAGAACAAAACAATAAGAAGGGTGAAAGGACGAACAACTCAGTATATCTAATTAATGTACGAAATTTAGCCTTGGATTGCCATCCAAAAAGCTTATGCTCGATGAATTCAGAATATTGAATATACATATAAACGAAACATTCTTCATTACAAAAAAAATGTTTGGAATTTTTATGGACGCTCGTATTTCAAACTGCTGGGAAACTAGTTGAAGCATTTTTAAGGGTTTAATTGAAATATACAGATTCCAAGCGTTTTTTATTTCCTGCTTTTCTGCTTACCTTTTCTTTTCTTTTTTCTTTCCGCCAGTTTTTACTATTTACATAAATTATCGACAAGTTGTTAAAAAGTTTCTGATACGCAAAAAACTAAAACAGTCCTTTTTTCTGCTTGCCCAACTCTAGGAAAAGAAACTGGAAAGGAAAAGGTCAAAGTTTGATGCTCAGACTCGAAAACTTGAACTTATTTTAACAGCTGTTGTCAAGCATATCATTCTGAAATCTTTTCCTTCCAAGAAAGTCTGCATCTGAACAATGACTTCATACCTATGCGGTCAAGCAAAAATTTTTTCCATTTAGCTGTGTATGCTATAAGCAAATACTTTCTGTTGATAGGTGAAAGAAAAATTCCTAAGCTGTTGTTGAAGGCCTTCCTCCAGAGACTCACCACAGGGACACTTAGACACCTAGACTGTTGTCAGTTGAGGGGTGGCAGAGACAAACAACTTCCAGTGGCTGTTTTTCGTGAACAAGCACGTTCTTTGTTTTGGCATGTTTTTTCTTTGTTGGTAATGTCTGGCATCCCGTATATCTAGCATTAGGAACACACTAAGATATTGTTGCCATTGTGGCTGATGACATAATCAAATAATTATTACAAAATTTCAGATACTCAAATTACTTTACAGCGGAAGATACACTTTACAACGGTACATATTACAAATACATTTTACAAAGACAGCACTTCATCATCTTTAAAGAATTTTACATATGTATACATTGCATGCTATCGAAACTTCTAAAAACAAGAAGTGAATATTACGCTTATAGGGTCTATTTTTTTAACTACACATACTTACACCTTTCCAGAGCATTTGGGTTAAAAATATTTAAAAACATTATATCTTTAGAATTTCTGATAGGCGCTTTCTGTCTCGCGCACTGAAGTTAAAAATATTTTATTCCATACAGTGTGTTGCCTTTCCTTGCTTCGAAATCATTGAGTTTCTTAGTCAAAAATTCGTTAAAATTAAAGAAATGCGAAATAGATAGTAAAACAAATTTGAAATTCAAGATTCCGGCATCCAGGTGCCCATATTTGAGTGAACCACGTTATTCAAAATTTGGTGGCTCTAGGCCAAACCGTCGTTTTTTCACAGTGCGAGAAACATACATGCATTCATGCAGATTCTTCAGTATTTAGTTTCTTTAAATATAATACAAGGCTCTAATATTTGATGGCAACAATTTGAAAAGTGATTGTTATATATATATTTTATTGTGGCTCGATGCACAAGGCCGTTTCGAGACTAATAACCCTTTTAAGCTAACGCCTCTATGGACTAAAAAATATATAATAAGACACAAGTCGGAGTCGAGTTTTTGCGATGACCTGTGCCTCGTTATCCTCAAGTTTGTCGATAATCTCGGTAATCCTATGGCTCAAGCTTGTCGATATTCTGAGTGATCCTTGCCTCCAGTTGATGTTGTTTTACGATAAACTTGCCGCAGCTTGTTAATGGGGATTTTAAGATGGTGTTCTTTGGTAAGTGGCCAGATCAAAGAATATATCTGTATGTACATATTCTTTGCCTATCTGATAAGATAATGGTCTGAGGTACCAGTTTCCCCACAGATACAGAAATCGGTGCTGCTGACGCAGTATCTATAAAATACTGGGGAAAGGGACTGCATCCCATAATATATCTTATTATTTATGAGGAAAGTAATGTTACGCTTGTTGAGTATTTGATATAGTAGCTTGTGATCTTATTATTTATGAGGAAAGTAATGTTACGCTTGTTGAGTATTTGATATAGTAGCTTGTGCGGTGACCTCGTTCACATTCACCGATTTGATTTGTACCTACATAAAAGCGTTAGACGCGTATCAAACACGTGAAAACAACTACGAATACATAGTTTATTGTATTAATAGCATGGAAGTGATGCTGGTATCTGGAAATGGTAATGCCGGATTCTAGTGTATGTATGGACTGGTAAACTTCCTGTTTGGCTTGTGAAAGCGGATTCATTCTGTGTTATTCTGTTGGAAACAAAGAACCCATCAAGTGACATGCAATTCTTGTAAACGGTATTAATAGACATCCTATTTCTCAGTGAACTGCATTCTTTTATCACGCTGTCATTTTATACGACAGGTAAATCTAAAATGTGCAAACTTTGGGGACATATATTTAATATATTTATCTTTATCAAAATCTACGAAATATTTAGTTAATCATGTTTGATCTGTAGATGGTAATTTAGTCTATATTTTTTAGAACTGCCGTTCTTTCAATGTGCAGGAAATAGTAACATCAAGATTAATTACGCTTTACAGATAACTTATTAAGGTATATGACGCTTTCTTGTGAAAGAAATGAAAATGGAAAATAAATAAATACTTCGTTATAGATGGTCTAAACTATAAACCAATTAAAAAAGTCTCATATACTTAAGTTGTAATTTTTCATGATATTTTTAAAAAGGGGGAGCATGCGGATGAAGAAATTAAAATAAAAGCAAAGTAAAAGTAAAACTTGAGAATAGACGAAAGGCAAGCTTGAGTCTCTACAGCACAATTTTGCTTGAAAGATCCACTAATTCACAAAACAAACTTGCATAACAGAACAACAAAGTAGCAGAAGTAACTTCCATTGAGTCGCAGATAAAGAAAGCAAAATATAAAAATTTTTTATGCTTATATTTCTGTTTTATATAAATGACGTGGTGATGTAAATTAATTACTGAATTATAAAAAATAATTCTCGATAATTTTCATTAAAAAAAGTTTTTTTGGAGGGTATTGCGTTTATTTCCTTTACATACCTAACCATAAAAGACCAGATATATTGGAAAATAAAGCATTTAATAATAAAAATTTTTATTAATTTATTTATTATGTGTTCATTTATGTCATTCAAATGCATAGCGATTTTTTTTTTTTTTTTCAGAAATAGAAATCAAATAAGAATTTTATAACATTTATGTCTAAACGTGTGAATAAAGCTGATTTGTTGAAACAATTTAACGAAGCTAGTTTGTTAAAGTTCATCTGAAATAGTCTTCATCAAATTTTAATTTCAGATCATTACTTTATATATTGAACAATTGGACAAGATATCTGATAGCTGAGAATTTGGACGGCGTTTCATTATTACTTTCTTTATACATATAGGTAGTTTCTTGCAAAGGCCATAGTGATGAGCAAATTTGTCTCACACTTTTTTTTTATAAATACTACGTCTGCAATTACGTCTCTTTACAAACAAGAAGTAAACTCACAAAACAACAGTATGTTACTGTAAAAACCCGAAGTCTGGTAAATCCTAGGTTTTACCGGTAAAACTTAGATTTTACCAACGTGATTTGGTAAAAGTTCGAAGTATGCTTTAATATGATTCCATTTCAGCCTTTTACCAAGCCTTTGATAAAACATAGGCGTTACCAACGCCTTCCGGTAAAAGCCCGAAACGGGTGATTTAAATCGACCTTAAATAAGCCTGCGTACGCAGATTCCATCGTGAACACTTTTCTATTCCTACCCCTCCTTATTTGCGCCATTTGCAGTCTAGCATCGAGATAATTCAAACAAGTGTAAACGGCTGCGATCTAAAATAGAAGCAGTTTGTTTCTGTTTTAACATATTTTGCATTTTTTATTTTGCTGAAAGGAAATGAGTGATGTTATGCGGAAAAAGTTTTACTAAATTTTATCTGAATCTGTAAAAAACAAGCACTATAACAGCTTTTATTTAATAAATGAAGTGAAAGAAGCAAAACGTATGAAGGGAAAACAAACAGCTCATTACAGAAGATGGAAAAGCTGTGATATTCTAAATATTGGAGGAGAGGACAAACTTATGGAACCACTGTCTGCAGAAAAAGCAGAAATCCTGTATTATGTTACAATTGATGAATTCTTCAACGTCATACACCATGCTTATATCGCCATCCACGCTTATATGTCCATTGTGGAAGAACCCGTATGATTAAGGAACTGAATCACAAGTACAAGAGTTGTAGAGACATTAGGTTTTTTTTGAAGCAGGAGCTATGAAAAATGAGCATCGCCTTCGCCGGGAATCGAACCACGGACCTCTCGGTTACGCGTCGAGCATGCAGACCACTACGCCACGAAGGCATGCGAAGAAGGCGGGAGAAATACCTTATAGAGTGTAACAGCAAAATCTATTGTCACATATTTGAGACTATGTGAACCATGTCAGAAAACACACACACACACACACAAAAAAAAAATTTTAAAAAAAGGGATTGTAATCAAATCAGTTATGCAAAGCGAAATGAATTCTCATACATAGAATATATAAATAATGGGTCTTAAAATGCATCCCTGGGGCACGGATGCACGTATTTCTCTGATACTGGAGTGTCTTTCCCGAGTACAACGTAGAAATTCCGCTCCGTGATGAAGGAGTGTATCAGTTTTATCATTCTATTTTCAAAATTTAGAGAAATTAACTTATAAATAAGCCTCTCATGTCTGACGCGGTCAAAAGCTTTCGCCATGTCTAGCATGAGTAAGGCAACACATTGTTTATTGTGGATTGCGTCTCCGGCGAATTTAGTCAATCTACCCAACTGTTTTACAGTAGACAGCTCTTTTCTGAAGCCGAATTGTTCCATTGGTAATTTATCATAACATGTCTTGAGCCGATTTAAGATGATTCTTTCATATAGTTTACCTAGGCCAGGCAGCAGGCTAATTGGCCTACAGCCCTCTGGTCTGGTATAATCCTTCGATGGTTTGGGAATTAAAATAATTTTAGCTTTCTTCCAGCAGCTGGGAAAATACGCATGTTCTAAACAGGCATTAATTATATCTGTTAACTTTGTAATGATATTGATAGTGAAGTTTTTCATGATCATGTTAGTAATACGGTCGTGGCCGGCACTTTTCGTACTTTTAGTCTTTTAATAATATCAATTATCTCCTGTGGATTAGTAAAATTTGTGGGAGTATTGATTTCTGTAAGGTTAATCCAATCTTTAGCATAATTCTGCACATATTCAACAAAGTTAGGGTCACTTGGATAAATATTTGGCGTGAATGTACTTATTCCGATTTCAGAAATATATATCTACTTAAAATTATCTAAACGTGGGCCGTTTCCATAGTCGACAATGGCGACTCCTAAGTGGCCAGAGGTAATGGCCGTTTTACTGTGGAGGCACCTAATAGGCACCTGCTATTGCTTCCTATGAAGGGGTGGACAGTGACAACCATGCCTTCTCCGGGATTCGAACCCAGAGACTTTTGGTATCGTAGTCAGCTGCACTAACCACTCTATCATCTGGGCAGCATAGAAATAAATTAATCAGCATATTAATACTTATTTTTGTTAGCTGTTTTTGGCAGCATGAAGTCAATGATGATTTAGGTGATATCTTGAATGTTACGACCAATAATGAACATGCTGATATCAAAGTTTATTTAGTTCATATTTTCTCTTGAATGAATACTTACTGCTTAGAAATAAAATTGCCTATTTAACTATTGCATCTCTTGCCTATCACTAGTATCATAGCTTCCGTATACAGTACTTCTCTCGGTTATTCTTAATAAAAACCAGATGAAAAGGATTAATAGTGTTCAAAATAAGCATTTCTGAATTGTTATCAACGTTCCATTGTATCAGCAAATTTATAACACCCATACAGACCTAAATTTAATAATACGAATGATATTTTCTTTGTCTCAGAATTGCAGGAAGTAATAGTCATCTAAACTTGCTGATTACAAATAAAGTATCAGTATCAATTTTAAAGGTCACTTCTAGATTTCTTGTCATTGGCCTGGCGATTTGAGACATCTTTTATATCTATTTTTTCTCTCGCTATTAGATTTATATTATAATTGAGCTGCTGGACATCTCATATTCGTTGTGTGTCAGCAGTACAAATAATTAGGAGTATCTCATACTTTTTATTTACGTCACAGTAAAAAGTAACAAAATTTCACTAATGAAAAGTAGTTTCGACAAAAAAAAAAAAAAAAAAAAAAAAAAAAAAAATGAATGGGAAAAATAATTTGAATCCCAATTCAGATTCTTTGGTCTAGCAAAGTCATGATCCGTGATCGCAAAATTATACCGACATCCGAATAGATAGAACTCAAACGAACTGAGTTGAAGCTTCTGATCTTGGGAACATGAGGATTCTATGACCTTTATGCAAAACTGCCGTTACAATTACTTCCAGTAAATAACAGCCGTGAATATGAGGATGTATTGTCAACAGCTCATTTTCGAGTAACTGTTAAATACCACTGATAGCTTAAAAATATTTACTTGAATAATGATCGCATGCTACCTAACTGTGTTGATTTAATGACATGTTTTCAGAGAAAACGGCAGGCACAAAAAGTTCAGAAATGATCATCAGACATGCGATTTGTTATCGGAATTCATGGAAAGCTGCATCTGGCTGCTTAAATATCACAGAACAAAACCCAGTAAAAGCTTGAGGTTACTACTAGTTTTAGTAGATGATGTCAAGTTTTAAGACTTTGACATGCTTTCAGACAGGTGCAGCTAACAGACGATTAAAAAAAAAAAAATCAAAATAAAATTGAAGAAGGCTTTTAGATTTTACATTACGCCCAAAGGGGTATTTTTTTAACTTTTTGTGGGTTACCTTTATTAATTAAATATCGTGTTCTTCGCACTTAAAACAAATAAAATTCAATTCAACAGCAATATCAAAAATATTTAAAAATATTATATCTTCAGAATTTCCAATACACAGTCGTGTACTCGAGAGCTGGAGTTACAAAAAAAAATTTTTTTTTCGTACAGTATTGCCATTGCTCGTTTGAAGTCGCTGAGTTACTTAATCAAAATTCATTAAAGTTTTACAAAATATGAAATAGATAATAAAACAAATTCCAAATTTGGGCTTCCAGATGCCCATATTCAGTGGAGGATTACGTTATTCAAAATTTGGTGGCCCTAGTTACCATTGTTTTATCGAAGTGCGAGAAACATACATACATTTATGCAGATTCTTCATTATTTAAATTCTTTAAATATGATACAGTGCAACAATTTTGGTGGCAACAATTTGAAAAGTGAACCGATATTTATAGTGAACTAACGCAAAGTGCCAAAACGAAATTAATATTCCTTCACGGCAAATTGCCTCTTTGCACTAAAATGCACTAAAATGTCACAATTGTCCTCGGATGTTTATTAGAAATTAAATTTCTCAAAGATTGCAGTGGTTATACTTTAAATATACGAAGAATAATTTTTACTTCTTTGTACGAAGTAAAGGAAGTATTGAAACAGCGAATATTTTGGGGTATCCTATTTCAACGAAAATATCCATTTTGACCGCTATCGAATGGAATTTAACGATGTTTTTGCGTGACATTTGTATGGAAGTACAGCCTCTGTATGTCATATGTATATTTGTATATTCATTGTAACTCTGTAAAATTTTATTTCAAATAAATGCCGCTGATAGCGGATGGTGGATAGTTTCCATCAATAGAGCACAAAAGCTGAAAGTCGAAAAGATGGTGCAGCTGCTCTATTGATGGTCTCCTGTCTCCTGTATGGAAGTACAGAATAAAGGACTCATTTCCCCAAACAGATTGCAAAAAAGATTTAAAATGGATTCAGAAGAGACTTTTCTGTGACATCTTACGCATGTATATATCTCGCATAATTAAAAAAAAAAGGAGTTGTCAGGATTTGTATCTCTTTTTATCTACTTGGCGAACATGACGTGTCCTGACTAAACAGTGAGTTTGACTGCAAACTATGTCCTATGGAGTGTAGCAAAGATAGCAAGATGAGAAGGGTTTAAATTGCCCTTTATTTTCCACGATTTCACAAGCGCTCCCCTACTTCGGGATACAAAAACCAACCATTTGTGATCTGAAATTAAACAATGAGACTACTAACTAACTAAAATTTAAAATAAGAGCTAACTTTTAGTAGTTTACACAGATGACTAACAGTAAGATTGGCCTTTTAAATTACTACGTATGTAGTACGCAAGCTGCGGAAAACTACAATACGTCTTTAGC
>KK121831.1:0-14771 GCA_000611955.2 Stegodyphus mimosarum
AAAACTCACACTGAAAATAGTACATTCTACAACTTGAATTGAATTACATTCTAGAGCATGGGTTAGAAAAGTGCACCTGCTAAACAATATTGAGTGGGAAGAATGAATTATGCTTATTATGCAATTCAAGTGTAATTGTTACTATAAAATGTAACCTAGAAAGACATTTAATCTATATGGTATTTGCTGAACTTCCACATTTCTGATACTCTAATATACAATAGGCTGCTGGTCCATGTTCTAAATGATATCATTGTTTGCTAAGAGGAAGCTGCAATAAAATTTGCTTCATATATATTCATACAATTCCTTAAAAAGCAATCTAATTTTGGCATAGATTCTGGATTTACTTGTATCAATTTCTATATCTTCTAGTGATTTATTTAGCATTTACTAAGCACTGCAAAAATTTTAAGAAATATATATTTTCAGTTAATCTAGAAGTAAATTACATTTTAAAAGGATGTTATGAGTAATGAAATTTTAATTATTATACTAAATCTCTGCTAGTACTTTATCAGTAAGTTAATTCTAAAGTAAAAATAAAAGTTACCAATTATAGCATCACGATGAAGCTGTTATATTTTACTACTTTAATAACAGTAAATAGAAAATTATATATTGCATTGCTGTAATACTTTATTAAATGAATCACATTTCAAGGAAAACGAGCATTGAAGTTAATTAAATATTTACAAATTTGATTAGAAATCAACTTAACATTGGTATCCTGATCCTTGTATAACAGAACATTTTTTTTAATTAAAAGTTCATGAACTAAAATACCGGATAAACCCTGAATGTATATGCATTCCAAGTTTTCTTGCAGATGCTTTCAGACTTTGATAAAGAGTATTTATATATTCGTACTAATCCATATAATTTCCTATAAATGGTAAATTTCCCATCCCAGAAGAAGCAATAAATAGCCAAACCATTTTGCTTTCACCTTTGTGCTTAACAGTATGCAATACGTAAAAAAAAAAAAAAAAAAAAAAAAAAAAAAATAAATTTGAATAGGAACATCCTGTAACATAATAATAAAAAAAAAATTAAATATTGATTAAAATTATTGTTTGTATTTCAGTTTAGTGAATATGATATATTAATTTTATCAAAATCATTTAATTAATTTCTATTAAAATCAAAATTAACTTACCACCAGCTAGAAATCGTAAAGTAACATGCTGCCTCTCAGATGGTGTGATTGCAGAACGCATAATCGTATCCTGTTTTTTAATTTTGCTGCTCACTAAGTTTAATAAAAAATCCAAATCGCACGGCATCATTCATAGATATTTGCGAAATTCCACCCTGCCTTCAAAACGCAGCTCTTGGAACAAACAGGGTATTATGGGTTCCAAGAATTTTCCGGCGTTTTACCCAATTTTTCGTCCAAATGCGCTTTCTTTTTTCTTCTTCAGCAGCAGCAGTAGCGAAGATTAAAATCGCAGATGTTGCTATAGAAGCAATCAAAGCGAAATCTTCCATTATTATTTTGAAGTAAATTCAATTTCGTACAGTTTTGTTTACACAGTTGTTGACAGTGTGAAGCTACATAAGGCGGGAACTCTTCTTTGGACAGTGATTGGTTGAGGCATTTCCTGTACCAACGAGAAAATCGTCCCGAGTGGACAAGTAAGCTCTCTCAGATATTGTCGGTCGGATAAGTCGGCCGAGGAAATCGCTACGTGTAGACGGGCCTTTAGAATTCTACTGCAAATGCGACCTTTTTTCACTCCTTCCCCCCCAAACCCAAAATCCCACAAAGGGCAAAAATTTAGTTAAATAATTAACTGTCACTTAAAAACTATTTAAGCTAGAAACTTGAAAGTGATCTTAAATTAAAAGGCTAATTTTTCTGCATCCAAAGATAAAAGTTAATGGAGGATCAACCTACGTTAAGTAATTTAAATCCTGTTTATTACGTAGGAAAGCACCTAATTCCATTGTGTGTTTCAACGCGTTTACGAGTAACCAGTGGAAGAAACGTACAAATCTTAAAGTACCAAAACCCCTAATTAAAATTAAACTAAAGTAAATATAAATACAGCATATTAAAGAAAATAACGTTGTGTAGCATAAATTTAGAATAATGAAAATTAAATCTTAAGTCAAACTTAAATAATTAAGTGTTACGTGAATTTGCTACATAACACATACGTGCTTTCAACATCGTGGTGGTTCAGTCGTTCTTGTGTATTACCATTTCACATTTGAAATGTTTCTCCTCAAGCATACTTAACTTCTGACCCTGGAACATTAATTTAATAAATAAATTAGCTACACAAATGCTTTGCCTGTATTTCATTCCTCTAAACTGATTTTTTTAGTATTGGGATTCTTGGTATTGGATATATTATCGCAAGCTGCCCATCAGTGAAATTCGATGCAGATTTCCCTGAAACGTTCTCCACGAAGGTAACCTTTTGCTTGGTAGATAGATTTTGAGTACTTCATGATAATTTAACAATAGTAAATCCTTTCATCACATTCATTACGCATACTTCAAAACTAGTTGGAAAGGGAATGGTAATAATTCTACATTTGTTTTAGGTTCTTTCCCTCTTCTTCTTCCTTTCCTCTCTCTCTTTTTTAACTTAATTTTGATTAGTTAAACTAAATATCAAATGTATTAATGTATTTAAAATAAAAGTATGAAATTTTATGCTTTTAAATTTAACATCTGTACCTAGAATTTTCTTTTATCAATAAAAGATTATTCGAAATTAATTTAATTACTTGAAAAATTTCGGGAGTATATGAAGTGCAAGTAAATGGTGAGAGTTGCTATTGATACTCCAAAAAGTATAACTCGTAATCATTTTAAAAAACATCACGAGCAGAATAATTTTTCTAACTTGTTGTTAACTGAATACACCGTATCAGTTTGCTGACTTTTTAATTCACGAAATGGTTCCATTTAATCCTGAAGATCCTTCCAACTCTTCAATGAGATTCCACAAATAAAATTAAATTTCAGAAGAATTTTTGAACACTACGTAAATCGAAAAACTTAATATCTAAACTAATTCAGTAAGGAATATGTCTCATGTCTCCTGCTACTTAAAATAACATGAAGTAGCTCGGTCTTTGCGAGTAAATTCATAACGAAATAATTATTTTCATTTCGTTTTCCTGAGTAATTAGAACCAATAAATATCGGTAGTTCGCCTCAGGTTCGAACTCAAGCAGATGACCTGGGTGCACTGAAGTTTTTCGTGCTTCTCCGCATTTTTATAATGTAATATGAGAAAGCGTTCCTTAGAAAATCATCCATGAATGCATCCTCCCGTTAGACAGATGCTTCTTGTGTAATTTCCCATATTCAAATTATTAGCTGAACTTATCCTTGAGTCGACAGAGTTTAAAGGTTGTTCTGACTATATTTGTCGTGGCATATTATTTAAAAGAAAGAATATTATTCACGTTCCGGTTATAAAATTGTAAACCTCTTGCTATAAAGTGGAAAATTCATGCCATCAAACGATTCGTTAAAGATAAAAATAAAAAAATAAAAACATATTTATGGGCGGGATCAAAATAAGTATTTTTTCTGTTCTTCGTAAAGGATACAGATCAATGACAGGTAATTCGTTGTAATTTTGTGACTTTCCTGTAAGCCGCGTAATTTCTATATTCCATCAATTCACAGATGGTTATCATTTCCTCAGAAACCTTCCAAGTTTAAGAAGTTGTTTCTTTGTAAAAACTAATGATGCTTTTATTTCATTATCTCTACAATCTTAATGGGAAGGAGAAGCGGAAAGGAAAATATTGCGTTTTACGCTTAATAACAATATTTTATTTGCAATTTTGACTATCATAATGGTGCTTTGACTGCAGAATTAACTTCCTTAATGAGAAAACACTTCATTGGTACACAATTAAAGAAAAGAATGTTATATAATATTACTGTTCTTCAAATGTTTCCAGAACCACTTGCATATGGAGCTCACAGATTTTCGTTAGACAATCAGTTTAAAAAGAAGGATCATATGCCTCCATGCATCGCTAACCAATCCACCAATTAATCTTCCCCCGCACTCCACTCCCCTACCCACAGCAAGTACATTTTTGTTTGATTGTTTGCTTATATTGGCAGCTTCTACATGAAAGAAACTTATACAAAGTATAGCACGCTCTGTTTTTAATTCCCATTCTGTTTTAACAGTCAGCTGTATGTGATACAATGGATTTAAGCAAAATTCTTGAAAGTATTCTTTTTGTATCTTATTACTATACGCAACTATTTTTTTATTAAATAGCCAGACACTTGCAATTCGCTATTTGTAGCAAGGCCCGGCCTAAAGTATAAGGAAACTTTAAAAGTTGCCTAAATTACTTAAAGCTAGTATCAATTATTGTTTGATTAGGCCGGATTAAGGCAGTCCTACGTTGTTTGCTTCTTTGTTCTTGTTTCAGGAGCACCCAATGCTCTTTGTTGCCTTAGACTAAGGCATAGCGGGCCTAAGCAATAATTAGGTTCTGGTATTTAATTCATTACTAAACAGTCCTAAAATGCATACCTACACTTCTTAGGCCAGCGTGATTTATAATAAATAAAAATAAGCTTAAGTGAGGATTTGCAGAATTTGGTAATTTTGACAAACATTTAGATACGTACCATTTCTTATGTTACTAGTAAGTTATGAAACTAAATCTAGCAAGGAAATAATTTTTTTCTCGTTTTTGGTGTATTACAGCCAACTCGAAACACTCCATTTTCAAGTTGCATTTACTTTTATCATATATCGAACTCTATTTTATCTTAGGAAAATTTTAGTACGTCCACATTATTTGACGACCTCTTTGCGAAAAAAACGTATTTATTTAAAAACTTTTACCTGCAAATCACCAACTGATCTTTATTCAAAAGCGACACATGAAAATAAATCCTGGCGGTGTTTTTAAGACTCTGCAAATCCTCCTTTCTCATATAGATTTACATACCGAAGAGTCAGTTTCAATGCTTGTTAAAACTTCTTTTATAATTAAGATGTTATCACTGTAAACTATGGGACAGATAACAGTGAATGGCTAAACTTCTTGATTCAAAAATCCATCCCCTTTAACAATTATGCTATAAAATAAAAAACTCAAAGGATTTTTGTAAAATTTCGGAAATTTCGCAAATTAATTTAGAAGTTTCAATAATTCTTCCTTTAACATACTATTTTCCGATAGATATGATTGAAATTCTGCTATGATTAATCTGAACGCTAGATAGAGATGTGCGCAAAATATTCAACACTATATAAGCATCTGTTCCGCCATCCAGACGGTATAGTGGTTAAAGAAGCCTATTGCGATACCGAAGAGCCCGGATTCGTATCCCGTAAAAGGCATGAATGTTTGTAAATGCATGGTGTCTGTGCAGCATAGTGGCACTCTAAATATGCGGTGATCTGAAAGTCTTCTTGAGGGGTTAGGGGAAGCGGGGAGACACTCGGAGCCATCGCCTTCGGGGTATTCTCCATCAAAACTGGGAGCGGAATTGAGAGAAGTCGTACTGTCACTTGTATGGTTTTCAAGGCTCTTGCCAAAGACAGGAGCACTCCTTGTCACAATTAATTTCCTGGACTTGTTCAGATATTACCATCAGACAAGTGCGCTACGTCACCACAAACATCTATTAAGAATTTTGAAACATTTCTTTGGAGTACTGAATTGTCGTTATAGATAGGTACGTGTGAAACATTTCTAGAAAATAACATTAGTCGGAAGAGAATTAAAAATTAATTTCAAGATTTTATTTAAACTAACAAAGAAAGAAACGAAATAAAATAAAATTCTATTTTAGGGTATTTTTGAAATACAGATTTATAAAATATTGTTGCGAAAAATTCGGCGGTTGCGCCTGTATGTAAGCTTTCCGGCATAGCACTAGGGTTGCCATAAAATAGTGTATGGTAGGGTTGCCAGATTGGCGACTTTATCGCCCATTTGGCGACCAAATTGGCAATATCCCATGGTCCAATCGGGAAGTTTCTAGATTAACTTCCTGTCGAGATATTTCTTGAAACGTGTGGAACCTAAGGAAAAGCCCCTGCGTTTCTGAGAGCCGGCATTGAGAGAATAGCTGCTTACTGTGAGTGCTAAGCTACGCGAGAGTTTTGTGAACGGAAAGCGATCGAGATAGTGCTTTGCCGTGAAGCTACTTTTACAGTATAGCTGGACAGTGTATTGGTGATTGTTCCACGGTGTTTATTATAAGTTTAGTGTTGCCGTGAAGCTACCTTTACAGTTACAGCCTGAAGCTGTGTTGCTGATTGTTTCAGCTTATTTATTGTAGATTTTCGACGCTTTTAAAGGTAATTTTGGAACTGTGCTGTAAATAGTGATTCTTTAAATAAATTGTGCTTTTTATTGTTCTGCATCGTGTTTTCATCGGATACTCTCAAATCCACGAACCCGTATAACGCAACAATATATATAATATGATTTTCTTAAAACTGTAATGTGGTAGATTTTCTTTTCCTTTTTCTTTTATAAGGCTATCTCAACTGGAGAAACTTCATCTTTGGACTTTTACATACGTCTGGACTCATTCAGGAATCTGGAAAGAGTAGGAGTAATGCATCTCCCGCTACATGCCAGAATAACTAACAAAGTACCAAAAACCATTTTCACAGGGTTTTTCGATCAGCGGCAAATCTGAAAGTTCTTGAATTGCATGGATCTCGTAGTATTCAACTGAAGAAAACAAAAGTGTAGGTAGTTTCACCCGGTATCTAATCCGAGAAGATAGTTTGCCTCTATAAGTGCTTTCCTGGAATTTCTCCATACTTAATCTGAATATTAGCCAGTTTCCTGACAAAAGACATCCGCGAAGGCATTTCTTCCACATAAACAAGGAGCCCTAGTGCGTTTTGCTATCATGAAATGCCCACTGAATGTGCATTATGTATTATCTTTTTCGGCAAAAGGCTTTCTTCATTACTTCCTCCATAAACCTAATTTCTAATGTACATCAAGATCGATTTTATTTCAACTAAAATTTAATGAGTTTGTTGAAAATTTTCTAACCTTTAAAATTTCTTTAAAATTTCTAATAGCATACTTTTATTCTAGGCTAATATAATTAACGTACTGCAATAATTACATTAAAATAACCAATTAATCAAAGCATAACTCCTTAATAACAACCTCTAGTAAGCTTTGTATTCACTTGCTTACTCGTAAGCTGAAATCTTTGTCATATAACATTAAATTTAATCCAGAAACATTTAGTCTTCAAGTTTTAAAACTTAACATGACGGGCTTACGGTACGTCCGTTAAACTCTATAATGTTAAATGCTAAAGAAAAGAAAATTTTACGTCATGCTCTGTAGCCTACTGTATACAGAATGATTCGTTAACAGACTGACAGACTTGCAGGGTATGTAGGGGGTAGAGAGACGACTCGGAATCACATAGGAATGGGTAGTAAGTGCCGTAGTTGCGAGCTATGGTGCAAAGAAGCAAGGAAAAAGAACAGAAACAGCAACATATTAATGGGACAGAAAACATTTTATTACTCGGAACAAGCCAAAAGAGCGCATACCATATTCATTGTGTCCAAATCCACTCCGGAGGACGTTGCTACATGGTTCCTGCAAAAGAGTGCTACAGACAGCGCATTTGCTACTTCTGTATTGCTCACGGATGAAGCATACTTCACACTTGATGGAGCCTCCAATCAGCACAGTGGCCATGTGGGGAATTTGGTGAACTCTCGTTGTACGCAACCACGTGCAGCTTTGCAAGCTTTCCCGATCAACGTTTGGGCCGGCATTTTTGGAAACTGCCTGATTGGGAAGTTTCCAGTCGTTTGGACGGTAGGCATACGTGATCTTGCAACAAGTCCTGCCCAAAATTCTTAATGCAGCACATGTTCCTCCGTCGTTGCGCCGCGGATAGGTCGTGGTGGCCCGGTTCATTGGCCTGCCAGATCACCGGACCTATCATGCATGGACATCTATTTCTATGGTCACATGAACAGTTTTTGTGTACGAGATTGCCGTTCCTTCAGTTGAAGACCTCGTCGCTCGAATATCTATAGCTGCCGGGAGCATACATGACATGCCAGGAATCTTCCAGAACACAAGGAATTCTGTGCAGCGCCACTGTCAGACCTGCCAGACGACTTCTGGTCGGAATTTCGATTACCTGTTGTAGTACAAGCTTCCAATAAAATGTTTTCTGTTCCTTTAATGTGTTGTTGTTTCTGTTCTTTTTGTCGGCTTCTTTGCACCATACCTCGCAACTACGGTATTTTTGACCCTGTATTCATATGTAATTCCGAGTCGTCTCTGTACTCCGTACGCAACCTGCGAGTTTGTTGATCTGGTAGAGAATTACCCTGTAGAGATAAAGTAAGGTAAAATCGCAAAATAGATTATTGAAGATTGAATTTAACTTATCTTTTTTAATTAGTTTAAAGAATTTGGGAAACTCGTGAACTGATGAAACTTGAGTTTGGGAATATTGAGAGCCGTTAGAAATTAATGGGCAATGGCAAGAAAATATCTCCACATTTAAAATTGTTTTTAAATCAAGAAAAATTGTAAGATAGAATAACTAGCAGTAAGAACATGAAATATCTTGCAAACACAAGAACACAAAACGTAAAGGAAGTAAAAGTGACATAACTAATAACTCGACAAGGAACTAAGTGACAACAGCGATGTAATTTCAGCAAAATGAACTAGAAAAATAAATAAAAGAGGCTAGCGAACACAAAATCACATTAAGTTAAAGTCTGCATTTAGAACTTTTGATAGATTGTAATAACTTAAATTAGCTGTTATGCAATTTGAAAAGTATGTAGTTACGCTATAAACGTAATTGTGAAGAACTGAATTAAATAAGATAAGCATTTGTTTTCTATGCTAAAAATGGCTACTTTTAATTACAAACAAATGAAAAATATATGTATATGTGAAGCTTGATTGAGGAAAAAAATTAATCTTATTCATATCACAGGCTCTTAAGCATCAACTACAGAATTTTTAATTATATTAATTGTCAGACGAACTGCAATTGTAGGATAATCAACTTTTTCCGTAACCTCAGTCTGAGGTACTACGTGAATTTAAGAAGAGTCTTCTGATGGGCTGAAGATGACATATCTTGACACCACTCTTCCGTTACTGATACACTGGCAACAGGATTAGCTCCTTGCCAACCAACACTACGACTTGTTTCATGTAACTACACCATCATGCTTCCGGGGTTTCGCTCAGGTCACTGGGAAGTACCGCTGTAATGCGGTAGAACCTAGTATAAACACAACTGTGTCAAAGTACCAGCGCTACGAGTAATTCACAAACCGTATAATACCAGCAGTTTCCCTCCCAGTTTCGGGCACACCAGGGGCGGAGAGGTAAAGTCGTTGAATAGTAGCAGCAAGAGTACAGGGCTCGAATCCCGGCGAATGAGCTAGGTCGATGAGCCTTCTTTTGTTTTCAGTATGTCCAATGAATAAACGAGCCAGTTTCCCTTAGAAAGCCTCTCATAAAGACATCCCTCCTTTTAGGCAGATAGCTCTAGAGTGTTTTCGCATAGTCAAATAAACCAAACTTAACCAACCCTTACAGTTTTGTGACATTTCTAAACAAAGTACTAAAGTTCAATAATTTCCGTTATTGGAAAATAAATGGTGTTTTTTGAACGGTGCATTTTTTTCTGCAACAAATAGGTACAACTTTTGGAAAGTTAAGTTGCTCATCGTTCCAAAAACTGTACTTGTTTGTAAAGATCGGCAACATAAGAGAATTAATAATGTCTTCTGCATTCTCATAGAGGTCTTGAATATTTTGCACTAATGTAAGTAAACATTTTCTATCGCTTTTTTCACCATTCTGTCTAAGTGAGAAATCACAAAATGTGTAATTATTTGAAGCTCTAGATCCAATTTTAAGAAAGCTACTGTCTGAAACAAAGGAAATTTTAAACAATAGGGAATTTATGTACAGAAGAGTGTATGAAAAATTTAATGTACTGCCCACTTCACTTAATATGCTTATTCAACAATATTGATACTTTATTTATTGTATCAATATATTGATACAACAATATTGATACTTTATTATTATATTATACTTTATTTTTTAATTCATTGCTCCCACAGAGTTATCGTTTTCCAGTATCGTAGACATTGAGAGGTATTTTATATGAATTTAATCCTATTTTATTTGTGATATATATATATTTATATTATTTTAAAATGCTTAGAGGAATTACAACCATTTATTTAAAGTAATTTGAAAATTTACTTCTGTGAGGGATTTGGACGAACACATTGCAATATTGGAACATTGCTTTGCATTGAGGTATGCAGGACGTGGTTCAGAAAAGAAGTAAAATGTAATTGCATATGAAGTGAATATCAAAAGGGAAGAAAAAAAACCTCCTGTCCTTCCGTCTAGATAATTTTAAGCTACTTTACAAAAGAAATAATTTTTCCTTGTTTCAGTGAAATGTCATCAAATCATTCGGAGATTTTCGTTAAATTTTAGAAAACGCTCTGCGTGTCGACTTTCAAAGATTTTATTGTCAATGAATTTTATTACTTGCCAAATATTGAAATGTTTACCGATTTTTATTGAGGAATGTACCTCCTTGTTGTTCATTTTCTTAAACAGTATATTCCATATACGATAAAATTCTTCCATCAAGTTAGAGAATGTATGAATTTTTTCTTAAAACTTATATATCTATAGATTTATATGAAATGTAGTCTTAAATATTTTATAACGTCTAAAGGTGGGTGTAAATAAAATTGCATCTTCTACCCTCACTGCCTAGTTAATACATTTGGTCGGATTTTGATTTTAGCAAAGTTTTGTTTTAAGATAAAGCACATCTGGGGCGAGTGTAAAAGTTCCTTTAGTTTCTACACTTGTCGAACCTAAATATCTAGCGTTCATATCCTCTGTCCGATATACAGCTGTTTAGAGCAAGCGGCAAGTGCTTTATCCAGAATACCTGTAGAGATTACATCTTTGTTTTAATCTACGTCTCTTACCCTACAATTTCCATAAATCACGGGTCCGAACGAGTACGTGATAAAGCAAGATATAAAGGAAAAAACTAACATAAAGCCTATAGATGTACTAAAATTAAAATCATAAATATCGTAAAGCTCTGTAATAATTGATAATTTTCCTATCTGCAACATGAATTGGAAATATTTTGGAGTAATCTATTGGATCTCTTATACAGTTGAAATCTTTCCAATTTCAATAAATTTTGCATTTTAGAAAGAAATGACGCGAATTTTACAAGTCTTAGACCTTCGAAAAATAATATCGAAAATGTGTAAAGTATCCATATTAAAACCTTTAATGTTTGTTTTCTTGTATAAAAACAAAATCTTGAAAAACGAATTTTGAAAGATTTTAGTTTCATAAAATTTCTGAGTCGACAAGTAATTTTCATTTCGGAGTATTTCACAAAAGTTTTTGGGTTATTATTATTTGTAATAACTTTCAGATCTTTGGGAATATCGTCGCTTTCCCATTACAAGTTAATGAACTTCCGGATTTTATCTTCGACTGCAGTTGACTGTGCAACGTACAAATAAATACGAAAATAACTACTGAAAATAACCAATAACGTTGTGTGATTTAATAAAATTATTACAAGTTTTGAAGGTCCAGAATTCATTTTGCTTTTCAGCTTGTTCTTAATACAATATATTTCAAATGGCTGAAAGGAAGACCTCTATGAGAAATCTTGATGTTACAATGCAAATTTAAGCTAAGCGTTTTCTTCGAAAGCAAACATCTATATCGCAGAATCAAAATTTTGAGAATATTTTGTGATAAAAAATTTTAAACTTTCGCTCTGATTTTCCAATTAATATTTTTTTTCTTATTTTGTATTTCCTCGGAATACAGTACTTTTGTTTTATCCTTTGTTTCCATTATGGCTCATGACTGATTTCTTAAACCCACAAGAACCTGTGTCTGACTTAATTTCCTGTTTTCTTATCTTCCACGGATAAGAAACTACCCAAATGTAGCTTATCTCAAATGAACCTTACACTCTTCTGTTTCCAATGCTTAAATATATATTAAATTTAAATGCGTACTTTTGTATACATTTTTATTACTATGCGGAATTAAAGTAAATTTTGTATTTGTCAGATATCAACCCAAGATAAACTCTTTAATTTTGCTAGGCAATAAATCATAAGATCATATGTTTTACTTTTAATAGTTTATCATAATAACCATTTACGTTCAGTTAAAGGTAACTATTAAATGTAATTAAAATGTTTTCTTCACCTATGTAAAATTTTATGAAGAGATTCAGTCTAGAAAACGTGATTATCCTAGAGCATGTGTTGGCTTAAAGTTTTCTATTGCTACCATGTTTTGCAGTCCCTTTACAATATAATCCACATTGTTACTCGTCAAAGCATATTTCAGCACTGAAGAGCCAAAACATTATAACCGCTTACTCAATAGCACATCGTGCAACATTATCTGGAATAAAAACTTCAACAGGACTTGGCATGGATACCACAAGTTCTTGGTAGATGAGTGGAGAAAAGTTGTATCAAATGTTTAAGCAGTGGTCACACAAAGTTGAGATGTTCCGACATGGTGATGTTTGAGCTCTGAACTATCGCTCCATGGAATTCCAAATGTGCCGTATCGCGTTAAGATCCGATGAGTTAGGTGGCCTGGACATTAATTGAAATTTATCCTTATGGTCCTCAAACCCACTTGTGTTGGACTTGTGACACAGGGTGTTGGTGTTGTCCTGCTGGAAAATTCCATTTCCAGTGGCTGTCTGGCACCGATTTTGCTGTACCAAGAGGGACAGTTTCCAAAGTTCTTTTTCTTTGATGGCACGTGGACGTCAATATCTTACCGTCGACTGCTGGTTTCACCGTCATTTATCGACTTTCCATAAATACTAACAACGGCAGATCGTGGAAAACCTACCAGTTGTTCAGTTTCGTATATACTTAATTTTAAACTCCATTCGAGTTCATTGAAAATCATTCGAATTCACTGAAATGTGGGACAGTGTTCATAATGTTTTGTCCCGTCAGTATCTATGCAAGGACGATAATACGATGAAAGGAACATTTGCACTCAAGGAATACATTTTGCTGCATTATGATTGAAATACAAACTACAACAAGAACGAAATTTACAACCGAGGCTAACTGGTTAATAGTATTTTTTAAATAAAAAAATCCCAAATTCGTTAAAAACATTTTTAAACCTGGATAGGTTACTGAAGTCACTGACTGTATTATTCAGTGCTTATTATGTGCATAAATAAATATTTATCCTGTGATTCAAATCCTAAACTGCTATTAAAAACAAATTAAGTTAATCGCTGTCTTAATTATTAAATGAATTACTGAAAGAAACAACATTATTATGGAATTATTTTACATGACATATTGGCATGCATAATTACTATTAGCATCTGAAATGTATTTCACCATTAATTTCAAATATCAATACAAAAGTCAAATGAATGAAAATTTAAGTCTCTTATTTTTCTTTAAACAAATCAATGGTCACAAAATTTAGTTATTGATGATTATTCTTTTTTTAATTTTGTAAAAAATCTAGTGTTAAGAGGATGGTTTACCCAGTAACTGCATTCAGGATGATTCAACCAATATTGTATTCCGTTTCACGATAAATAAATACACTTATCAAAGAATGCAATTTGCATCAAGCAATGCATCCTGAAATGTACACTATTTGCATACTTATAATTTAATATGTAAAAGACAACAATATATGTGGCAATTAAAAGCACCAGTTCTAAATAAAATTAAAAACTATGAAATACACTGCTCGACATTGAAAATGCCAAGAAGAAGTGGTCAGAAATTTATGCAAATTTTAGAGTAGACGCAAGTCACTGAGTTATGCGAATGATATGAAATGCGCAGCTTTTCGATGCACTTGAAGTAAGATTTAAGGGAAGGAACGTGCAAAATGGGCAATATTCGTGTCGTTATTTCTGCCAGACGAATTATCGAAGAACGTTGGTTTTTGTCCCGGAGGATACGTGTAATAGAAGAGAATGCCAGGCCGCCGTCAACGAAGGCACTTCCAGCAGACAGACAATTTTACGACGGGCATGGTGATCTGACTGAAAAGTTGACTGAAAAGGGCGGGTTGGTCCGTACGTCAAATCGCAGCTGATACCCACATGGATGTGAGCACGGTGCATCCTCTATGGTGAACATCGTTGGAACAAGGAAATGTGGGAAGAAGGAGGGGTGCAGGTGCAGCCAAAGTGACGTCAGCACGCGTGGATCGACGCATCCGCCGACAAGCTGTGGCGGTCCCGCAAGTCACTTGTACCGCAATTATGCATCATGTACAAGATAGCCTGGATGTTCCCGTGTAGACCAGAACCACTTCCCGTCGATTGGTTGAACGTGGCCTGCACTCACCGCGTCCATTAAGAAGACTGCCGTTGACCCCACAGCATAGACGCCAACGTTTAGAATGGTGCCGGACTGGAAAGATGTGGATGACAGAATGGCGAAACGTCGTGTTCTCAGATGAGTCACGCTTCTGTTTATCCAGTGACAGTCGCCGCATACGTGTGTAGCGTCGACGTAGAGACAGATCTAATCCGGCAGTAACTGTGGAACGCCCCACCGCGACAACGTGGCATAATGGTTTGGGGCGCTGTTGCCTACGATTCCAGGTCACCTCTAGTTCGTATTCAGGGCACTATGACGGCCCAACGATACTTGAATAGTGTATGCGGCCTGTGGCAATCCCCTACCTTC
>KK121831.1:28734-105548 GCA_000611955.2 Stegodyphus mimosarum
TTTTAACTCAACATTTTTTCCAACAATCTGCTAGCCGAATTACGTTTATGCTAGAATTTTTATGGAACAAAAGTGCTTAATCATGACGAAGATTAGGTGCGAAATTGTTTCTAAGTGCTTATTAGCTAAAATCACGATCGGAATTTTCCGGAAAGTAGTGGAACAAACGTGCACAGAAATTTGTTTTTACAGGGCAAATTTATATATGAAACATGTAAATAATTTTTCTCATAAATTAGAAAAATTTGCACAAAAATGCAGGAAAATTTTGTGAATCTTTGAAGTCGGACACAAAAATGAAAAAGACATATATGAAATTACTTAATCGCAAAAAAGTATGTATACTATGCAAGCTTTTATATGTTCAGTTTGCATATACCCTTTCCAAGGATGAACATTTGCACGTATAAAATAAATAAAATATGCAAGATATTACATTAATTTTCTTTGCCCTCCAAATTATCCATTATAAAAGTCACCTGCGAATTTATAAGGCAAACATTAAAAATGGTTGCAAATACTTAGTGTCAAATATTTAACTTATTTCCATGCAGGTTTACTTGTAGAAATGGATTGCAAAATGCTGCAAACGCAGAATGCACAAAATGACTATCATTTAATTAAAAAACACTAATTAAAGTATAAATAACCATATACATTAAATTAATAAAAATTAGCTTAAAATCTTAGCTACGCCTAACCAAAATGTCGCCAAACTACCTGTTACCATATTCCAAAGATTATCCGCTAATGTCAACAAACAAGCTTTTGCTGTGGTAGATGTGGTGAAAATTCGGATATTCGGCAACAGTATATTCCAACAAGCCACCAGAATATGAGATGGTATTGACAGTTCAAGAATAATACTTGCCTATATAAAGGCAACAACTTCAGATGGCCAAGCATTTCTAAAGAAACAGTTGCAATACATGTTGAGAGGATTGGGATACTCATTTCTATGAACATCATAAAACCAAAACACACATTGATCATTTATAGTTTTATCGGTAAAATTTTAAAGCTTTCTTCTTGATTTCATATAGTATTAATTAACTTTATTTTTAAAATTATTTCCAGTACTTTTTTGAAATCTCATGAATCATTTGCAATAATAATTCTGTACACTGCAAAACGAAATGCATAAAATAATGTTCATGTATGTTGTTGTTCTACACTGAAAAGAAAAATATAATTACTATTATAATTTTAAGTCACAATTTTATCAGCCTGACAAGCACAAGATGGTTTTCAAAATGGTAGACTCAAATGTCTGGAACATTATAAATACAGTTGCCCTAAAACTATGTGACGATAGTGATATTAATATTATACACAGTTCAAAATTAATACATAATTTTGTACCCCTTGAAATTTAATTGTTCATAACTGACTCTTAATCTACAGATAGCATAAACTTCAGATTAACATGTATTTTTTATATTACAGTATAAATGTCAAAAAGAAAATTGTATGGATTTGCACAACTGAGTTCGCTGTAATTCTAGCTGTGAAATTAATAATTTTTTGGTCATAGATATTTCTTTATTTTATAGTAAAACGCGATAAAATATACTGCATTTATGCGTATTGATTAAAACTTGATTATAACAGTCACATTATTAAAACACAACGTGATGAAATTAATAAAAATTTAGTGGTGTAGCATGTTCTATGGCACTGTAATTAATAAGAGAAAATTGGCTTGCTGTTAACGTTTTTGCAAATAAGCAGATCTTGCATGAATTCAACTATTTCAATAATTTAGAACCATTATTCATGAACTATTAACAAATATTTACATTGTACAGTCTGAAAAAATTATTCAAGGTCTCGGGAATATTTTTCAACTATTGATATACACTTAACATTCCTAATAAAGTAAAAAAAGAATATTGGTAAGTATTGTGCATAAAAGAAAATTTATGAATCTTACCTCATTTTTCTGCAGAAATTTCCACAGACGTTTTATAATTAATTGTTTTCTTCATTTCTGCCTTAACACAGCTTGCTACAAGTACCTTACTATCTGGTATTACTTTAAAACAAATGTTATTAACTTGCTTTTCCTTGAACAAGAGAAGACCTTTTTATTAACATCAAGAAAAGAGAAATAACTTCCAAGAGTACTTTTTAATTTTTCACAATAGCTGTAAATTTCTAAATTAGAAAAATCTATTAATTTTAGTGGTACATCGGCTATAGACTCCATCATAGACTGCGGACGTGAAGAGATTGTTGTTCTTAAACCACGTGACCACTTTTCCCCTCTTCTTCTCTTGCGGAATGTATCTCATTCTAAATAAATAGCCAAATAAATGTGAAATTCATAACAATATGTTGAAAAACCTTGGCGGAAAGTTACGTGAGGGGGGAATACTTTGCGAATAAATACGGTTAATGTTAGTAACTTTTTATGTGATCGCCTTTGTGAATATGAGCAAAACATGTTTGAATTCAGAAGAATAAAACGAGAAATGATCGTTTTCCTCATTTTAGCAAATTTCTCATAATTAGGTGTAAGAATGATATTTAATCTTCTAGAAAGGTATGAGTAAAAGTTTTTTAGAGTGGTATATAGCGTAAAAGAAATGAAGTTGCGTTGTCTCTCTAAAAATAGCTGAAAGATATAAAAGAGAACGAGAGATTGAACTTATATATTCTTTATGACATAATTTACACACAAAATGATAATTATGCTTGTTTTCTGTTAAACAAATGATAATAAACCGTGTCCATGGTTTAGTTATCATGACGAAAGTCCAAAATTACCAGATGTCTGATAACGACTTCAATCAAATATTTTGCGCAAAATGACAGGCAACTCTGAAATGGGAAATATTATTGATTACCTTTACAGTTTTCATGACATTTTCCCTACTATTTCTTGAAAACATTGTAACGACGATTCTTGCTTCATCTAGAGTGGACTGGCAATCTGGATTGCTTAGTACACATTATATTGTGTGCAAATTTTGTCCCAGTACAGTTGGTAAGAGGGAGTAGTTGGGACATAGGAAAATAAATGCTGGATTAATGCGGTAATAGCTTGACAGCGACCCATTTCTGATCAAAAATCTAATTATCTTTGATCAAGCTACGATGTATTGTAGAAGTAAGTTTTAACATCTTTTGCAGTAGAGCCTCAGCAACTTGTCCCAAATAGTATCCATTCTTATATTGTTTGAACCGTGAATACGCTGAGCAAAATATAAGCATTGCAAAACTTTCACATGTTATATAAACTTTTTCTCCAGAAATGTCTCCAGGGTTATATATAACCATATACTAAACTAAGAAATTCTTAAAACATAAATAATTTTGAACACCTACATATTCTATGTGTGTGGGAAAACTTCTTAATATTTATATTCTTAATAACAGCCTGTTGGACATATATTGCAGTTGTTGGGATACATTGTTTAATAATTACTTTCGTATATTTTGAGCTTCATATGCTTTCAAAGGCATTCCGTTCGTAAAGCTTTAGGATGATTCTTTCATTCACGTTTTGCGAAATGCTTTGCCATAACGTTTATCTGACCAGCAAAATACAGCATAATGCAATTTTGCTCCCTTTCGAAACTCGGATGCTTTGTATTACATGTTTTAGGACTGTTAGATATGTGCTGCCCTTTCATGGATGTCCTAGTTTTTTTATGTCACTGTTATTGTGGGTAAAGCATTTGGAAGATATCTGTGTTTTGATTTGACATTATGAGATGATTTGACGTGCACATTCATGTTTAATCAACTTGTAAATACTTTGCTGCTATTTTTGTGTTGTGGATAAAGCCTTTTGTTGGTGTCTGTGTTTTGATTTACTGTTGTGTGGTGGTTTCATGTGCACACTCATGTTTAATCAACTTGTAAACACTTCGTATATATTTTTATATGCACATTTAATCAAGATTTATTGTGCTTTGTTTCATTTATTTACTCATGATATTTTTTGTCATATAACAAGTGTGGAAACGCTCTTTTCGCTTACGCCTGCAGCGTAGAGGTTCTGTTTGCACTTTGATGTCTATGTCTTTGAAAAATAACTTTCAACAGAATTCACTGTCACGAGCCCACGGGTATCATCTTAAATGAGCTGGGAAATGTCCCACCATATGTGTGATATTTTCGGTTTAGAGCGGAAATTGTATCATTACTTGGTTAATGTTTTTATATCCTCTGATACGGAAACATATATGAAAATACTTTTCGTCATCGTCAAGATTAAAGAGCTTCATTTCATACACATTATCTAGTCAGTTTTACGTTAGTGTGCTAAGACTTCTGCTTTTCTAAACATAAAGGGAGTACGTTTATTTATATATAATTTACACATTTCAATTTTTGCTAGTAGATGCTTCGAGGTGGTTTTCAAGGGATTAGGCGATAATTTAAAAAAATCGGCAAGTGAATTCTTGAGACATGAATACTCTTATTTAAATCCGTAACTAAGCTTAATACTATGTATGTTGTTATTTTACAAAAGCTGCCAAGTCAATTTCTGCGCATGTCGCTCTATAACAGGATGGCAAAACTTCATTTTACTAAGTCGCATATATAAGAGGAATGTAAGACATACAATTAGACGTTCTATGAATTGCAACCAGACATTTACATGAGGCAAATTATTGGAGAATAAAATAAAATTTTAAAATAAAATAAAATTTTTCGTTTTATAAGTTATGTGGCTATTTATAAATATTTAAAAATTCATTTTGTTGTTTATGCCTTCTGTTCGGTAAAACACTCTTTTTAGTCCAAAGGGACAATTTGCCCTGAAGAACTATTAATTTGGTTTTGTCATTTTGCGTTGAAAACTATAAACGGCGAATCACTTTTCAAATTGTTCCCACCAAGTATTATCGCCATCTATTATATTTAATGAAATTAAATAATGAAGAATTTTCATGAATGTAAGTATGTTTCTCTCATTGTGATAAAACAACGGTATCTAGAGTTACCAAATTTTAATAGCGTGATCTTCCAAAGAATATGAGCATGTGGAAGCCCTAATTTGAATTTGAAATTTGTTTTATTGTCGATTTCATATTTTGTAATACTTTAACGAACTTTTGATTAAAAACTGAACGATTTCAAAGCGAACATTGGCAACACTGTACGAAACAAAGCATTTTTATCTCTAGCGCGCGAGATTATCTGTAAAAAATTCTAATGGGTATGCTCATTTTAAAACTATTTTGCGATATTGCTCTTCAACTGAATTTTATGGTTTCAGAACGTATTTAATAAATAAAGGTTTCACACAAAACGTTAAAAACGCCCCTTTGAACGCAATTTAAAATGTGAAACCTTTCAGATTTTTTAGTCCAAAGGGATTTAGTCCCGAAGGACTATTACTTTCGGTTTGCGATTTTGCGTCGGAAACACAAAAATGGCGTATCACTTTTCAAATTGTTGCCACTAAATGTTATCGCTCTGCATTAAATTTTAAAAAATGAAAAATCTGCATAAATGTATGCATGTTTTTTTTTGACGTAGCTTTCTCTTCAAAAATCGTCTGCGTGCGTTGCACGGGAAAATAAAAAGGAATTTTAATTACAGTTCTAAATAAATAGCCAAATAAATATGAAATTCGTAACAATATTCTCTAAAACTTTAACGAATTTTTCATTAACAAATTCAAAGATTTCAAAGCCAGCAATACCAACGTTGTACAGAAAAACATTTTTATCTCCAGCTCATGAGAGCGTGTACCGAAATTTCTAAAGATATGCTCAATTTAAAATTATTTTGCGATATTGCTGTTGAACTGAATTTTATGGTTTAAGTGCGAAGAACATGGTATTTAACAAATAAAGGTAACACACAAAATGTTAAATAAACGTCCCTTTGGACGTAACTTAAAATCTGAAACATTTCAGATTTTTTTTATTGTTGTTTCCTTAATTTTATATATTTTCATGTATGTAATTTTTTGATTTACCACTGCGCATGAAATGTCCTCTTTTAAAAAGTTAAAAATAATTTAATCCAAAGGAGTACCAGCTCGAATAAGTTAGCAGTCTCAAAACGGGATTTTGCATCGTCTACTATAAACATCAAATCGCTTTTCAAATTGTTGCCACCAAACATTATCACTCTGTATTATCTTCGAAGAAATTAAATAATGAACAATCTGCATGCTTCTCGCATTGTAAAATTGGAGCAGTGGCAAGAGTGTACAGAAAAAAAATTTTTTTTTATTTTCAGCGCGCCAGATTCTCTGACAGAAATTCTTAAGATATGCTGTTTCTAAGTATTTCATTATTTTGTTATAGAACTGACGTTTATATGGCGTAAGGGTGAAGAACGTTGTATCTAAACAAAGGAAGTTAACACACAAAACGTCAATAAAAAAAGACTATAAAAGTTTTGTAAGCAGTATTACTATGATTTATATTTATTTTAAGTAACGAGTTAAATTTAATTTTAAGTTCCTCTTCATAAGCCTTCATTCGCCTAATTGTCAGTGCCAGAATATTTAAATTTAGTTGCCCGGGTAAGGAATGCAAATTCTACCAGTGGGAGAAAAAGTTTAAATATCGAGTTCTAGAAGGGAAAATTAGATCTAATTACCGCGGCAATATGAAAAGCGGATCCCTTATTATTCGACTGTACGAAATAGATCACTATCGATTTATGAAAAAATATTTGCAAACAATAGGCATGCAATTTCATAGCTTTGAGCTAAATTCTGAAAAACCTCTCAAAGTAGTTGTTACAAAACTCCCAAACAACACAAACCCGGAACTTATTCACAAAGAATTAGCCAGCAAAAATATTCCAGCTTTAAAAGTTCGACAGCTTACCTCGGTAAGAAACGGTCAATTATTTAACATCTCTATCTTCCAAGCGGACCTTAAACAATCCGTAGAAGGAAAGAAAGTTTACAGAGTTAAAATACTCAGAGGACTCAGAAGTCGGAATCGAGTTTTACCGATCTAAACCGGGATCCGTGCAGTGCCATAAGTGCCAGAGGTACCGGCAGTCACGGGATCACTGTAACTACAAATCTAGGTGCTTAAAATGCGCGCAATTTCATGAAACTTACACTTGCCCTCAGAAGAAAGAGGATGGAAAAACCAGCAATGTGTACCCTCTGCGGCGAAGGACATGTATCGTCCAGAGTTGCAGTAAGCACCCGGAAAACACCAAAAAAGCTGTTAGGATACAAGATTGTCTGAGCCCCATTCTACTACTTGTTAATATCTTCAATTTTTGAGTTCGATTCTACTGTTTTAGTTCCCGCCCAAGCAGTGACGTAGTGCGTTAACGTCGAGTTGACGCATTGTAAATAATTTAAAGAGTGTAATAAAGGGTAGTTTTCACTCTTCTTCTGCGCAGTCACTACTCTCCAGATTTCATACAAAAGATAAACAGTAAATCTCTACAACTAAGAAAACTGAACATTGATATGGTGAACTGAGAAAAGACTGAAAGACGTAGAAAATGTATGCCAATACCTAACACTCCATCGGGAAAGCTAAACGTATGCTGCTATGCTATTTTTAAAATTTTGCAATTTTTGGTGTTCAATCGTATATGGCGAAAGTGAAAACAAAATGGTGCTGAATAAAAAAATAAAGCTTGCAGGAGTGAGTGCAACAGCAGTCAGCTTGACTGCGAGTTCAACGACAGCGTAAAAAACCTTAACAAATCCTTCTGGGCTGTGCCCACGGATAAAATCGCGGCAAAAACATCGCGGAAGAAAACGCCGAGGAGAAAACAACGCTTAAAGGCAAAAACGTCGTGGTACAAAACATCTTGGGTGAAAATAAAGCAAAGAGAAAACATCGCAGTTCTAAAACATCCTTGTCAAAAATAAAGCTGTTCAAAAACTTCGCAGTTTAAAAACATCGCCGTCTAAAATACCGTGGTAAAAAATAAAGTACCTACAAATCATTGCATGATGATAACATCTCAGGCATGCAATATTTAGGCTTTAATAATTGTAAAATTTAATGGTTGTTTAATAATTGTAAAAACTCGCATAATGATTTGTGAGCGCAAGATGGAAAGAAGAAGAATTTTCACTTTTATATTTTTTATTAACTAATGAATACTTGCTGAAAACATAAAATGGAAACATAAGCATAGAACATTAACACAACTTATAGCATTTAATTTCAAACTGGCATAGTTAGTAGATCGTAGATCGTTTCGTTTAAGACAAAGCATGACCATTACGGTCTTCACTCATCATTAAATTTCCGCCCTTGGGCCAATTGCTTGAATGATGATTAAGGTGTAACTGATTTACACCTATCGTCCGTGGGCGTGAATACAGCAGCGAAGTTGTCGGAAAAGAGCATTTGAAGATTTTGAAAATCTGCAATTAGTATGATGAGCATATCCGAGATAGCAATATACGATGTTAAATTATGATAGCATTCAGACGACTTGCAATTTTAGCAGTATTTCTTTGTGGTAAACATTGAAGCTACGTTAATTGTGATAGCATTTGAAGGCATTATATATAAGGTATGTGGCATAATTGGCTCGATCTAAAGCTTCGGTCATGGCACACAAAGTACGTAGTTAAACATCGGCTGCGGTCAAAAACACAAAGTCCAAATAACTGAACACTGCTTGGTCAACATAACACGAGTCCACTCAATAGTAAAGTAAAATCGAATCGAATCGAATCGGACATCTATAGCCGGGATATTACAAAAGTTGTAACTTATCCGGCTCATTGACAAATTTGCAATAAATGCGCCTAAAGTAGTCTTCACGACAAGTGTAAAATAAAGAATGATGCCGTGGGAAAAGAGGGAAAAACCAAAGAGCAAAAACCAGATAGTAAGCGAAGGAGAGAATCATATCCTAATAATTAGATTCTCGTTAAGAAGTGGTGAGGCCTGATGAAGTCATAATCCACTAATATATGGAAATACAGTGCAAAACAAATAAACAATTATAAGCATATACAAAAACAATTAATTTTCAGAATATAGATACAATATGTATAAATATTTACATGTAGTGTAACCTCAGCTTAGGTGGGAAAGTTGAGATCTCTTATTAAATGAGCTGCCAAAGGCCGGAGGTTGTAATCCTCTTCGAGTGCTACATAATCAAAAACATTTAAATCATTCATGTGATTGCATCTTAGCGCTTTCCGGAAAAAATTTCTATTCATTCTGTGAAAGAAGTGATCTACGTATTCCATGCATAAGTCTTTACGTAAAGTTTCGTTTGAAACAAAATATGTTTTGCAGGATTTTCAATTTCACGACACCGTTTTTGGTGTAGGTCGACCAAACTGGTGACGCATACGTTAAAATAGGTCTTATGATGGCAATATAAATATGCCTTTTATGTTTAAGACTAAGCTTAGCTGTTAAACTGGAAATGGCACCTATAGTCTTGCCTCTAACATGTTTTATATGGTCTTGTCAATTTATTTTCTCATTTAAAACGACGCCAAAACAGTTTGCCTGTTTCGCAATAGGTATTTCCGAACCAAATAAAAATACTTTTTTTTTAATTTCCTTTCTAATATGTGTTCTTCTGATGATTAAAAGTTTACAATTTGAAGCATTAATTGAGATTCTCCATTTAATACACCATTGTTCAATTTCTGGAAGCAGTAACTGCAGATTTTTAATAGCCTGATCTGAACGGATAGACTTAGCAGCAAGAGCGGTGTCATCAGCATAACATCCTAAGCAGTGATTTTTGGTAATTTTACTTTTCGGAAAGTCCGCAGTATACAGGATATAAAGCTGCGGGCCAAGTATGGATCCTTGGGGGACTCCGGCTGTGAGCCTCTTTCTTCCTGAGCTTTCTGTACCGACAGAAACGTAGAAACTCCTATCTTTGATGAAGGAAGAGATAAGCATAATGTATTCTTTGCTGAAATTGTATTTGATAAGCTTGTATAACAGCCCCACATGCCAGACGCGGTCGAACGCTTTCGCCACGTCTAGCATAGTGAAGTAAAACGATACCTGGATACCTGCTATACAGGGCTACTGCCTAGGCAGCGATGCCGGTTCTTGAAATAAAGCCCTAGGGCGCATGACATAAGAGAATCCGGACGTGGGTGTATCTCGAAAGAGAAATCGGAGGCAGAAGAAGAAAAGAAAAGGAGGCCTAGGATATCGCAAGAGAAAAAAGATACGACAAGACCTGATTTGCGGAGCAAGCAATTCATCTGACACTGTAAAGAGAGCATAAAAGTGACATGGAAATCTTGGCAACGTACGAATAATAGTTCAAAAGGTGCTACTAAATCTCCAATAATTGATGAGTACAAAGATATAATTACACAGGTACAAATACAAATACAAAGGAGATGCAAATAATAGAGTTACAAAATTTAAGCAGGATACTAGAAAAGAAGAAATAAAACAACTATATACAAATGAGAAAGAAAGTTAAGCAACTACCAAACGAGGAGTTGTCTTGTATGCTCTTGTCAGACTCCATCTATGATTGTGCGAGCAGCTAATGGACGAATAAATTTGTCTTCTGAAAGGATTTCATAGTTGAATATCTGGGAGTAATTCATAAAGTCACACTGCACAGCTTTGTTAAAAAATTTATTATTTGATTTCCTTATATAGTCCTTATAGTTTCAAGCTTGAGATCTCTGTGGAGAAGTTCGTTTCCTATAAGAAAACGGGCATCTGTGATTATTCGAAGGAATTTATTCTGAACGACTTGCAGGCGATAAAGTTGTTTACGGGTAGCTGTGTTCCAGGCAGGAGAAGCGTAACAAAGAATTGGCCTAATACAGGAAGTATAGACATGTCTTTTGGTGCGTAAGCTGAGATTAGAATATTTTCCAATAACTGGTAGAAATCTGATCATGATGCCTAATGCCTTGTTCTTGACGCTTTGTATATGATCAGACCAGGTAAGCTTTCTATTAAGAATGATGCCAAGATATTTAGCTTTAGAAACAATAGGAACCGGTTCTTGAAACAAAAGAAGATTTTGAAGATTATTGAGCTATTATTGAGCTTTTTAGATTTACTGAGGATAAGTAGTTGTAACTTCGTGGCGTTAATTTTGACTCTCCAATTTGTGCACCAGTCTTCAACTGAATAAAGATATTGTTGCATCTTGGCAATGGCTTGTTTCGCTTGGATGGATTTAATAGCAATTGCCGTGTCGTCGGCGTAGCAGGCAAGAAGAGAATAATGATTAAGTTTTGGTTTAGGGACGTCCGAGATGTAGAATAAATAGCGAATAGGTCCTAAAATACTTCCTTGAGGAATGCTTGACCTGATGGGCTTGATATTGGATTTTTCGTTATCTTGAATAACGTAAAATGTACAATGCTGGAGGAATGAGTAAATAAGGAGAATCATGTCTCGTTGGAGACCCAAGTTGATAAGTTTGAAGATGAGCCCCTCATGCCAGACGCGGTCAAAAGCTTTTGCTACGTCTAGCATAAGGAGCGCAACACTTTGCTTGTTATGAAAAGCAGCTCCAATAAATTCGACGATGCGCACGAGTTGTCTTGTAGTACTAAGATTTTTCCGGAAACCGTACTGCTCATCAGGAAGAAGAGGAAGATAGGGTTCTAATCTTGTGAGAATAAGCCGCTCGTAAATTTTGCCTAAGCACGAAAGCAGACTTATAGGTCTGTAGCCATCTGGTTTGGAAGAGTCTTTTCCAGGCTTGGGCAGGAGAAAGATTTTGGCTTGTTTTCATAAATTTGGAAAGTAATTTTGAGTTAAACAGGCATTAATAATGCTGGTCAGTTTGCAGATGATGTTCTTGGGGAGGTTTCTGAGCATTTTATTTGTAATTTGATCAATACCTGGAGCCTTCTTGATATTAAGTTTTCTGATGATGTTAGTGATTTCGATTGGAGTAGTGAGCCTGATCAGATTATTAACACTAGGGATTTGCAGCCAAGAGTTCACGTAGCTTTCCAAGACATTTTTGAAGGTATGATTCATGGGTTCTGTATTAGAAGTAAATTGATTTTCCAAATATTCAGCGAAGATTTCAACTTTGTCCTTAAGTGAGTAGGCAACTTTGTTATTTGAATAAATAGGTTTGTTGTTAATACTAGATATTTTGAGAATTTGAAGGCATTCCCAAAGGGAGCCATCATTTATATTAAGCTTTGAGATAAATTCATCTCTTGTTTCTTGTTTAAATTCCATGATGAGCCTTTTGATTCTTCTGTTAAGGGGGTTAATTTGTCTTTTAATTTATGGATCCCAATTCCTATGCCAAAGTTTCAGAAGCCTGTTTCGTTCACGAATAATTTCTCTGATACTGGGAGGAAGTCTGTAGTTCTTGCTTGTAAGCTGAGTGGTGGTAGTAGCATCTCTGAAGGCTTTTAGGATGGTATCAGTAAGGCACTGAATGGCTTAATCATTATCTTAGTAGAAAGGAAAGTGATTTTAGGAGGATGCTTGACCAGGATATTATAGAAGGAAATCCAGTCCGTATTATGTCTGATTATCGGTGGGTCCTCTTTGATGACTCCTATGCCAGCAACAACAGGAACATGATCGGAAGTGAGCTCTGCTTTGACTTCAAGGGACATGGCGATAGAAATATTGGAAAGCATGATGTCCAAGATATCTGAGATTCTGAGATTTGCTGGTCCAAATGTACCTTCAGTAGGTACATGACGATAAATAGGGTAGTTGCAGATATAATTGTGTAAAATGCGGCTATTGACTTTGGTGCGTCGACAATCCCAGTCGATGTGCTTAGATTTAAAGTCCCCAGCAATGATTACTTGCTGGTTTTCAGGAAAAAGTCCAGTGAGCATCTCGTTTGAGAATCTGTGTTTAGGAGGATTGTATATTGCAGTAAAGTGGATGGTGTCGTTTTGAACTAAAGTGACTGCTACTCTAACACTCTCAAAGCCTGAGGAGTGGTTAGAAGAGACAAGACAGGACTGTAAGGAATTCTTATCAAGAATGGCTGTGCCACCGCGACGTTGTGAAAGTCTATCTCGAAGATAGGTGTGGTAATTTGGTACATACAGTCTATCTGCTGGTATGAGATGAGTCTCTGATACCATGCCGATATCAATTGAGTATTCAATTAAAAAATTTGTAAATTCTTCAAGTTTGTTTTGAATGCCATCAGCATTCTAATAACAAATTTTGAGAGGAGAGTCCATATTATTGAACTTGCTGATTTAAGTTGGAAGCATCTGACGTATTTGGATTGTCTTGTTTTCTGATGTTTTGAGCTAGTAGTTGTATGCCTGAGCTTTCTAAGAAATTTACAAGAGTATTTAGATCATCAAAAATCTTTTTGACTTCTGTGATAAAGCTGGGAGTAGCTCCATTTGATGTTTTAAGTGCTTCAGCAAAAGATTTGTTAATTACAAATCTGTCAGCATAAGACTTAACATCTTCTTTCCTTTGAAGCTTGGGAAATTTTTCACAACCCCTTAATGAGGCTGTGTGTTCAAGTCCGCAGTTTGTGCACTTCGCTGGTGCATTCTTATCTTTTTTACATGTGCTCGAGTCGTGTCCTTCTCCGCATTTCACGCACTTGAAGTCTTTATGACAAGCAGCTTGTGAATGATGGAAGCCTTGGCATCTGAAGAACTGGACTGGGCCAGTGCGTCCTTTGTATGGTTGTACCTTGATATGTAATCCGGCAATTTTCCTTTCAGTTGAAATTTCCTTGGATTTTTATGTTTTTGGAAGAGTGATGAGAAAAAGGAGATATTTTTTAATTTCCCCTTTGTATCTTTTAGTAAGTTGAGTAACAATTATTACATTGTAGTTTTTGCTTATCAGATCATCTTTGATCTCTTCTATGTCAGTATCTATAGGTAAGTGACGAATTACCACTTTGTAATTCTTTTCATCAGGTAGTAAGAAGGAATGGTATTTAACTTCTTTTGAATTTAAGATACGAGTCATTTTTCTATGTGTATCTATGCTTGATACTTTAATTTTTAATCCATCCTTTTGCATATAACCAGTATAGTCGGTTTTATCAGATAAATCATGTTCAATGAATAATGATTTAAGTTTTGACCAATTGTATAATTTGTCATTAATATATATGGCTGGGGGTGCTTTACCTTTTTTAGTTTGATTTTCTTGATTGACTTCATCAGTAGAAACTTCGTTAGGGTCAGTCGTATTAATATCCATTTGTTCTTGGTCTTGGTTGAGTGAAGTAGCTGCAATTTTTGACTGTGCAGCATTCACGGAGTTTCAAACCTTTTTTTCTTTTTCCTACAGTTCTGTCACCTCTAGGGCGATGTTCTTCTTCGGAACTATCCGTGTCTTGAACCAGTGGAATTTCTTTTGAATTTTCTGTACTCACGTTACTTGGTGAACTTTTCAATTTTTTGCGTTTAACAATTTTTTATTCATTCTCTGTAGGTAAAGAAAAATTTTCATCCTGATTTTGTTCAATAGATGTTTCTATTTCTTTTTCAGCAGTTATTAAGGCTTCACACACCTTTTGTAATAAATCGAATTCACGTTCTTCTTTAACCGAAATAGGTCCATCTTGCTTTTTATTTTTGAGCTCCTCGACGGTATCTGCAAAAACATTCAAAAGCGTATCCATGTTTCCGAATTCAAAAGAGAAAGCCTATCCAAAAATGGAGCCTATGTAAATCCAAAACTTTTGTGGATGGAGAACGGCGCCCCGGAACCAGACTCACACGAAGGTGTTCTGGTAGACGGATGAGCCGTTGGAACCTCACAAGGCCCTTGACTTCCACCTGACAGCGGAAGCTAGAGGGTAACTATGTGAGGTATAAAATCCAACCAATAAAACGATCCGAGGATCAAAATCCAACCAATAAATGATAAGCAATTAATGGCGGCAAATCTTCTGAGGGCGAAAGAGCAGACGATCATCAAACAGCAGCGAACACAGGTCACGTGACTGTATGGGTAGAATCCTCGCAGAGAGCGGCGCCAGCAAACGACCTTTCCTCACCACGTCTCTCCCTCGAAGTAAAACGTGTAACACAAACACAGTCTTGTCACACTGAAATCACATGTTAGCAAAGGACGAATCGGAGTAAAGCACACTTGTGCATTCTGATTGGTCGAGTTAATAATAAAGTAAATCATAATTTTATGGATATAATTAATAAACGTGAAAATATCTTGCAGTAACTGTTCTTGAAAATAATAATATTCAATCTTCTAAAGCAGAGAAAAATAGTAAATATTGTAAAACATTTGCAGTAATTTTAGAAACTTGCAATATATGCAAAAAGGGGTGGGGAGGGTCACGTGATAAGCGCCGTCAAATCGTAAACACAGAAAATCTTCCTGGGGATATTTTGCATAGATGGAAATACAATGTTCAATAACTATATACAATACATTAATATTCACTTATTATTCAAATTCATTTAGTACTAATAATGTTAACTTAACTGGCATAGTTAACTAAAAATGTTCATTAATAAATTAATCTTTTATTAAGTTTTACTGGTAATTTTTCATGAAGAGTATAATCTAAAAAAGAATAGAAAAAGAAAGGTAAGTAACTATATGAACTTATCTATAAAAAAATTGCTAAGTTATTTATGATATTATTTTCTTCACTTTTGTTAATCTGATACTATTATAATGAAAGTTATTTCTTGTTTTTTAAAAATTTTTTGTTAATAGAAAGTATGAAAGTAAAAATTATCCTTCTTTCCACCTTGCTCTTATAAATCATTATGCGAAACTCCATTAACAATTATTAAAGCCTGAAATAAGCCCGTCCGCGGTGTTATCGTCATGCCATGATCTGCAGGTACTTTATTTTTTACCACGATATTTTCCACTGCGATGTTTTTAAACTGCGAAGTTTTTGAACCGCTTTATTTTCGACGAGGATATTTTGTACCACGATGTTTTCTCTTTGCTTTATTTTCTTCCACGTTATTTTGTACCCCGACGTTTTAGCATTGCGTTGTTTTCTCCGCGAAGTTTTCGTCCGCGATGCTTTTGCTGCCATGTTTTCGGCTGTAACCTTCTAGGCTATGGTTAAAAATCTGAACTTTTTCAGATTTTTCGTTTCATTGGTTTCTTTTTTATTTGAATTTTTTCAAGCTTTACCAGTAGAGTATGAAAATTATTATTAGTTATTCATTCAAATTGCTGTAATTGAAATCGCAAAATTCCATATCCATATTTCCAATGAATAACATCGGCCTTTCAACTGAACCAATTTAATACAATTAATTTTGGAAAAAGGAGAAATAATTTTCGTTTTGACTTAAGTCTGTTACTATCCTTCAAAAAGGAGAAACAAGATTTTTGGGACAGCATATCGTAAGCACTGCGCTTGAGATGTATTTAAAGAAAACATTAACTCACTCTTAGAATTAATGCAATAATTTTTACAAGTGAGAAGAGGGATGGTGGTCATTCAGAATATCGCATCTACCGTTTTCAGACTTTATTAATTTATTTCAAAAATTTGATGCGAAACACATATTTTTTCTTCTCATGTAAGTTCCAATGAGACTTATCGACGTTTCTGTCCGGGGAGGAATGCTGCGCATACTGGACACCGCTCCAGTAGCCATATTAGACCTGGGCATAGAAAGTATTCAAGGAGATCAGATAGATAAGAATTACGAAAGCATTTTTATTAGCAGCGTCTTTTCAAGAAATATATTTCATTTTTCATTTTAATTTCATAATTTCTACGTTTCCCCTAGTTTAGGGTTATGAAAGCACACAGGATATACAAATGGTATTCAAACATATAAGTGAAATTTTAAATTAGTTGAACTTTAAGCTTAATAGTTTAGCTCAGCATTTACTCTGGAATTTATAAATAGGGTAATCTATTAAACAAGAAAGTAATTGTCTGGTTTAAAGTATTGCGTAGAAATATAACCAAACTTTTCAGAAAATCTTTGAAGTAAGCCAAGCTACTAATTAACGTAATTACAACTGTTAATTGGTAGCTGGTTTTTGTATTAAAAAAAAGAGAGATTTATATTTGAATACATGTTAATTTTCTCTAATAATATTTAAGTCACTTTGTTGTTTATTTTCATATTCCCAGATACAACATAGTTTTTCATGTTGTCGGATGCAGTGCAACTTTTCATAATTACTCAGTTTTCCTTTACTTTTAAAACTAAAAGCTACGACATTATATACTGAATATTCTTTAGTTTTATTCAGTTGAAGTTATTCAACAACGAATAACACAAATGCAGTATTTAAAAGTATTATTCGACTTTTATTTTGGATGATTTACTGTCAGTAGATTTTAAACCACGTGATGTGTAAAAACGCGTCGTACATGTGCGGTGTTAAACAGCTGTCGTCACCTTGTAAGACACTGCAATTTAAAATACATGTGATGAGTTATTCACAATCTGGATTTAAAACAATTGAATCAGATTGTATAATTCAGAAATTTCATGTTTATACCTAGGTCTCAGCTCTCCGTTTTACAAATTCCTAAGTGCTGACTGAGATCTGTAACACATTTCCTTAACACTTTAATAAGAAGAGTTCTCTACGAGTGTAACGCAAGTATTGATCACCGCTGTAAGAGTGATAGAAAGTTTGAAAATAAACAGCTTCCACTTTAGAACACTGAGCTGCACACGGATTTAAAAATTGATACTTTAGAAATGTCTTTACATAAACTAAACAAGAAATTTTTTGACAAAGCAATGAACTGCGAACATTTGCAGTATTCCTATCACGTGACGCAAATTTTCCAACTTAAGATAGCATTTGTTCTTAAATTTTACCATGTAATTTAGTTTTCTCTTTATTTATATGTACTTCATTCTATTACTGTATCTTTATATTTGCATATATTCTTGAATATACTCTGTTATTCGATTGTAACTGCACATATTCTGATTATGTTATATTTATCTTGTATCTTGTTGCATCGCTTAGCTCTTGTTTGCGCTTGACTGCCTGTTCTCTCCCGTCGTTTTGCGCTCTCTTATTGTGATGTCATTGCTTCCCTCCTTTTCCATACCTTCTGACCCCTATTATACCACGTATCCTGAACCTTTACCGTCTTGTTGCCTTCGGGCAGGTTTCACTGAGCCGGACAAGTCGTGCGACCCGGCGATACTTGACTGATTGATTGATTGAGAACACTGAGTCAAGATATATTGACTTTGTTTTCTTCGTACTTGCAAAGTTATGTAAAACGTGTGTAAATTTAAGTGTATATATTGTACTAGACTTTGTTTATTCTTAAAAAGATGGACTTTGTTCTTTTGTATTTGGAAAGCTTTACTTGTACATACTCATTTCTTTATTCAGTATTCAGTATTCATTTCTTTCAATACGTAAGTATTGCATCTTTAAATGTGCTTGCACAACCAAAGTTACACTAAAAGGAAAGAAAATATCTCAAATTTTCTCTAATACCAAGATCTGTAACAAATCTAAAAATGTAAACAAATAATTATCACATGGGAGTGTCTACATTAGATTATGCATCCTCGCGTGACTACTCGTTCCACCTACCACTTTTATCTTGCATTTAGTGCTCATACTTTCAAAATATTTATAAAATCAAATTAATGCATGTTACCTTCAGCATGGCAATTCGAATATACTCAGTTGTCTTATACTATCTTTCAAGCTTGCTTTTCAAACTACAATTTATTCCAAGTCTATTATGCTAGAAGCCACGCCTCTCTGCCATGTTGAGTCACCAGCCCGAACACCCAATTCCACTACTTCGCATGACGCCGTAAAGGCGAAGCAGTTATCGCTTGCAATTTCAATTTTAGACCATCGCCTCAGGGCAATTTTCAACTCTAAATGTAAAAGCAGTATTGCTCACACCTTCGTACCATTCAAAATTCCGATTCCAACGCGGAGTCGGAAAACGAACAGTATGTAGTGAGACAGCGCTTACTCGGGTAAAAATGAGGAACACAAGACGAGTAGATAAAATACCGGACTCTTCTTGGCCAATTCATCTGTTTGGGAAGACAATGTCCGGACAATTTCGCTCAGACTCGAGGAAATGGACTGGCGTTGCGTCGTGCTGGTACTACCTAATTTTGCAACATATGCTGGCACTTTTTGCAGTAAATCAGCAGCATCTGCTAAAGGGAGGCCAGGTATTTCTATTCGTGTTAAGACCAGAAGTCGGCAACGCGTCTGGATTTAAAAGCCCTTTTTTTACCGATGGGTTAAATTATTTTTTAAAGAGCAAATTATAAGCACATATATCGCTCATATTAGAAAAAATAATACAACGGTTATCTACTGTGAAACATGTACTTATTGCAAATACAAAACATTTTATTTCACATGTTAACAGAACATATTACAGAAAGCCGATAAACGTTTTATATCTGATTAAAATAAATCTATTACTAAAAATCTAATTTCAGTAGGTTGTATGCTTTGCTTAATATACAGATTAAATGTAAAAAATAATAGAAAAGCAAATATTAATGGCATTTCGGAGATTAAGTAGAGGCACAAATTTGTTCCTACTGTCATCGATATTCAAAAGATTTTCACTTCATGCAACTTTCCAGGCTTTCATCATTAAGCGTACTTCTTAATTTGTTTTTCGTGAGGGTCATTTCTGAAAGTAATTGTTGATAAGTTGATCCGAAAATTGTTAAGATGTTAAATGCATATATTTTCCCTTGATCATAAAAAGCAGGAAGACAGTTCCTTGTTTCAAATATAATTTCTTCCCCCTTTCTCCATTTTGAAAAATCCGTCCACTGGTGTTTGGCAGTCAGTTGGCAGGCTGTGTAGCTAAGGTTTCTTTTCCTGACTTCAAATTTTTGAATTTTTTTGTCCATAGATGTCTCTTTTTCAGATCTAACAACTGTAACTCCAACTGAGCTCTATCAATGGTTGGAAAGGTGTAAAATTCAACTCACCACTTCGCTACTGACTTTGTTAAAAACGAGAGAGTGGGCTTCTGAGATCTAAAATTTTTCTTGTCAGGAAAAATACATTAGGAGCACTTTGTTGCAAACTTCAGTGAGCCGGATACACCGCATCTTATGTGGTATCCCGGCGATAGATTTCGAGACTAGACTAGACTAAAATTTTTAAAACGAGTGTTTAAGGACTACTGCATTATTACAGCAGCTGAAACCAAAACTGCACTGTTAATATTACAACCAGGATTGTTTCTGTAAACTCTTAATGTTTCAAAATTTAGTAATCGACTCATCTCCATCTCTTGAACGAATAATGTTAATTATTGTTCAAATGAAAGAATCGCTTCTAAATGAAGGTGCGCAATATGACCTCTTCCTTGTTGACGTTTATTCGAGTTGTTAAAATGTGATGTCATATCAACGAAAAAAGTGAAAACTTTGCAGCCACTCATCAATTTTAACTCAGCGTATTCCATCCTTTTTTTCGGTAGGAATGTGTTAATACATTCAAGGCACGAAGCGATAGATTTCAGTAATGAGCCTCTGGACAGCCAACGCAGTTTGTTATGCAAAAGAAAATCAGAATAGTGGCTATATGCTTCCTCTAATAACCCAGAAACACATTGGCAATGGTAATTCATTTGTTAATTAAAACTTATTTGGCAATTAATTCTTCAAACGAACAGCAAACGAAAGGGAACTCAAATTTCTTCCGGTAGTTTAAAACAAAAGGGTCAAGACTATCACCGGAGGTCACTTCCTGACTTTGATTATAAACAGTTGTAGTTATTAATACTTTTTAAATATGTAACAATTCTCAATTTTTTAAGTAAAAATTTCGGAATTTAAACTGAAAAAAAATGTCTCAAATTTTTAAAGCAATGCCTTCAAGAAAGGGTTGCCAAGCACACAATAGTTTAATTCTATGGTTTTCCTGTTACGAGATTATCGAGTTTAATAGATTTCTAGCAGATATCAGGATAATATGAAGCTGTTAAATTTATATAGTTAGTATATAGGTTTTTAAGTTAATATTCTTAATTTAATTTTGTTCAAAATTAGTATATTTTAAATAAAAATGCAGAAAGTAGTGAAACATAATACTATAAGTTTAAATACAAATAAAATTGAAGCTCCTAATATAAATGGTGACATTTTAAAGTGTATATTCAAGTGTGTTCTAGAGTATTATGTTATTTAGAAGCAGTAGTCATGAAAAATGAGCAATGTCCTTGCCGAGGCTCCAACCTCACGAATACGCGCCGAGTCTGTTAACTGTTACACCAACAAGGCGGGAGAAATACCTTTTACTCTTCCACCTTTGCCAATTTTCCCTCTTTTTAATCCAAAAGAAATTTGAGTCCCGAATGCGATATTAGTCTCGAAATGGCATTACCATGCAAGCAAACGAAATTAAGTAAAATTCCTTTCCAAGCCATCTGATCTCCTAAATGGCCGAAATGTTTAATTTAAAATTCCTAAATGTATTGGGACTTTTCTTTCACACCCCACTAACAATACGCTTTAGTGCCGCCTAAACGGGGAAACACATATTTCGAAAATACTTAAAATTGAGAATTTAGCCGATTTCACCCACCACTGTCTTATAATGAGCCAAATAATCGGCTTTCCGAGAAAGCATGAACTTCGTAATTTAGCAAACTTAAAAGGTAAAGTTTGAGATTCTTATTTTACAAAAAATTTCTTTTAGAGTTATGGGTGGCTAAAAACGTGCACACAGTTCGGCAAACTTATTCCGTTATGCATCGGCTTTCAGCATTGTTTGCTACATGGGCGCAGATAAATAAGTTCCGTTCATTTTATAATCCTGGCTGTTGATAAGCAACAGAATTTGCGTAGGGACTATTTACACCATAGTACAACTATTTTCTGTAAGTTCAACCCACCAGCTGCTTAGCGACAAAATTGCTAAAAACTGGAAGTTCCAGCCTGGAATCGGTTCTAGGCGAACGGGCTAGCTCCATGGGCGTTTTTGCGGTTTTCCCCATGTGTGATCTTTATACGAGCAGCTTTTTTTTACAACGTCCTCCACGAAGGCATCACTCCCATTAGCCAGACAACCCTAGTAAGTTTTGCCTTAATCACTCAGCCTCGGTAAGTTCTGCTTAGGTCGCATCATCTGGGGACAAACTGCAGATATCCAAAAGGCACTGATTCTCAGATACCTAGCGAAATCCGTAAATCAAAATTCGTGGAATGCTCGTCTACGTCGCTATGTCCTCAGGCATACAAAAATAGACTAATTTTGATTCTCAAATTGTCTTGAGGGCATAGTTATTTGATATCACTCTCATATAGCTATCGGTGGTGAAAAACGTGCGCGTAGTTCACCAAATGTTTTTCCTTATTTTTCAGGTTACAACATTGTTTGCTACATAGGGCTCTGTGAACGGGCAGCTTTCGGTAAATTCAACCCACTAGAGGCCGAGCTGTAAAATTGCTGAAAACTGTTAGTTCCGATGTGGGTTCTATTTCAGGCTATTTTCCTTTTTATTCATTCTTCATGTTACGTACTTTTCAAATGGTTTCCCCAAAACGCGCTATTATTTTGTAACAATTCATCGAGACATGATAAAAATCATCACGAAAACACTGGTCCGTGAAATCCTTGATTTTTTTAAAGTTTTCACTTTTTTTCCCAAGCACAGTAAATTTATTGGGGAGAGAAACAGGAAACGTTTTTGCATTGGGGCCCACGAGTTCTAGCCACGCCACTGGCCTGAGGATATGGCGACGTAAAGGAGCATTCCACGAGTTTTTATTTACGAAGTTCTCGGGATATCTGAGAATCAGTGCCTTCTGGATATCTGCAGTTTGTCCCCAGATGCTGCTACTTAAGCATAGCTTACCGAGGCTTAGTGATTACTGCAAAACATACTAGGGCTATCTAGCTAATAAGAGAGTTCCCATTGTAGAGGATAAGACAATAAAGAGAAGAGAAAGCGAGAAAGTAAGAGAAAGCGGCTTCTATAAACATTACACATTGGGAAAACCGCGAAAATGGCCATGCAGCCAGTCCGTTCGACTAGAATCGAATCCAAGTCGGAACTACCAGTTTTCAGCAATTTTGTCGCTCGGCCGCTGGTGGACTGAATTAACCGAGGATAGTTGTGTTATGGTGTAAGCAGTCTTTACAATTCTGTTGCTTATCAACAGCGAAGATTAGAAAAGGAATGGAACTTATTTATGTGCGCCTATGTAGTAAACAATGCTGAACCCCGATGCATAAGGAAATAATTTGCCGAACTGCGTGCACTAAGTAAGACATTTTTTGTCAAGTGGCTGATTTTTGGTTTGCTATCAAATATTGGTGGGTAAAATGTGATTCCCTTTTTGTTTTTTATTTGTTATCGAAATGTGTGTTTCTCCATTTTCGCTGCGTTAAAGGGCATTGTCACCCGTGTATTGACCGGGTGTGAAAGAAAAGTCCCAATGTGTTTGGGAATGTTAAATTAGACATTTCGCCCATTCTGAAGATCAGATGTTATCGAATAAAATTTTTATAAAAGAAGATGCAGTGTTTTATATAGTTGTCAGCATAAGCAACTGCTTGGAGTAGGATTTGTAGCAAGTAGGAAAAATAGAGACATAGACTAAAGTAAGGAATCTAAGGAAATGTCTTAGAAACCTCAATCAGCATTACTAATTTGATAAACTGAAATCTGAGACCTAAGTATAAACATAAACTTTTTGAATTATATAATCTAATTCCATGGTCTAAAATCCAGATTGCCAGTAAGGCGTCAGACATAATTCAAATTGCAGTGTCTTAGAAGGCGAGTACAGCACGCGTCACTGGCTTTAAAATCGAGGTAACTGAACAATGGGCATGAATTTCGTGTGTTTAATAAATTTTAAGAATGACTTCGTTTGTGACCTATAATGTTCAATTTAGTCCGATTATACTGCGTTCTTTCAGTGGTATTTTTTTCCTTTGAGGATCTGACTCTTGATTATTACTTAACTAAGGGAAGGAAAGAGAACGGTTCTTTAAGAGAAAACAAGCATACCCTATAATTTCATGTGTAACTTATGTCGCAAAGAATATGAAATAAATAATTTCAATCTTCCATTCTAATTTCCTTCTTAAACTAATTTTAGAGAAACAATGGAATTTCGTTACTTTGCGATAAATTTAACTCCCAAAAAATTGTACTCATTACTTTCTTGAAGTATAAATATTATGTTCATAAATGTGATATCCTCGTTCTTTAAATGTTAAAAGACATTACGATAAATTTGCTAAAATCTATGAAACTCATATATATTTTGATTCTCTCGCTTTCTATTCTGTTTTTGCTAATGTTCACAAAGATATTCACCTAAATCATTTCTAAAAATTACCATATATATTCGCAAAGAATCCTCCTCTGCATGACATTTTCATCCTAGGTTTTTCTACATGTGCTTCAGAAACTTCTGATTTCTGGTAGCAATGTAAAATATATGGAAATTTGTGGAAAATAAATTATATTACTTCTGTGTATGTAAAACGCTAGAAATATATGATGTAAATTCATAAAACTATTTAATGTTTTTAATCAGCTATATCAGAAAATAAATGCAATTTTAAATTTAAATCCATCAGATTAAAATATAAAGAAATAATATACTTAAAGACTGCACCTGTTGTTTGAAACATATATTTTGCAAATTAATGAAGAGATATTAAATAAGAAAGAATAATAGTTTACCATTTTACGAATGACAACAGACTCGAATGAAAAGTGAAACAACACGTTAAAACGAAACAAAGTAAAAACCTCTTTCGAGATTAATTCCCTTTTATGGTAAAAAGAGAAGAGAAATAAAAAAAAATAACTGATAAATATACCTATATATCAATATTATTTTAAATACCATTGGCATCCGGACTTTAATAACAAAGAAACCTTTTTCACCAAGACTATTTCTAAGCTTTCTTTATTATACGCCACTTAAAAAACCAAACTGAAAGAAAATTCCACAATTATAAATAAATTAACAAAGAAAATTAATATATTAATTGACCTAGTTAATTAATTAAGAAATTTTATACTAATATTAATCCTAAATATTGTTTCACATGTAACTTTTGCAAAATGAAATTAGATACGAAATCTGCAGAATGTACTTTCCAGCAAACAATCCCAATAGTGCTAGAAGAAATGAGAATAAATATCTGCAAAAGGTTGAAACAAAATCTTCCAGGAAATCTGTTACGAAAGTTCTCAGACTTTTAAATTAAATAGCGATGTCTTCAAGAATTTGAGAATCAACATCAGTGCACTTTTGCGTGTCATCAGTGCCATCTGGATATCTGCAGTTTGTTTCCAAATGATACGACCTAAGCAGAACTTGCCGAGGCTTAGTGATTATACAAAGCATGGTAGGGATAAAAAGCGTGCTAGGGCTGTCTGCCTGAGGGAAGGCATGCTTTCGTGGAGGAGTTTGTAAGAGAAAGCGTCTCGTTTACACGTCACACATGGGGAAAACCGCGAAAACGCCCAGGCAGCCAAACCGTTCGCCTATAATCGAACGTAGGTCGAAACTGGCTGTGTTCTTCAATTTTTCCGTTCGGCCGCTGGTGGGCTGAATTTACCAACGATAGTTGTACTATGGTGGCAAGCATGCCCTACACAGTGTCTGTTATCAACAGCGAGGATTATAAAATGAATGGAACTTATTTATGGCCGTCTATGGAGCAAACAATGTTGAAACCGGCTGCATAAATATATTATTTACCGAGTTACGTGCACTTTTGTGGCCACCAATAATAATAATATAAGAAAGCCTTTCTAAAATAAATATTTCAAACTTAGGCGTGATGAAGTTCGATAAGTCTCGTAGACAGTAAACCATCGCTTTTGTAAGAGGTTTTCGACCCGTGAGAGCCTTTACCAATCTATTATTGTTTCTTTTTCTGAGAAATCAGGACTGCTTAGCGTTACAAACGCATCGTATACTTTCACAGTAGTGGCCCCCCTCTTTTGGGTTAGCTTGTGACTAAGAGTAGCACTTTTTTGTTGGATAAGCAGTTCTTGTAGCATAATCAATGGCATAATGTATATACAAAACACAATTATTATCGTTTTAAAATATTCTTACGATTCTTGAATATATAAGTATAATTAGGTAGATTTTTCTTGGTTGTCGAAAGTAGAAATAAAGTATATACAAGTCCTCTGCGGATTTTAGGTTAGGTTGAGGATCGAACCGATTATGCTGGAGTTATAGAAAGACTATGCTTAATTCCACTCGGCTATCGAAGTTTGCGAAAACTGTTACCATGAACTGTTATGATGAATTGTTCTTGGTCTTTTAAATGGTTGGGAGACAGTGAAATCGTAGTTTCCTATATTTTTTAAGATATTGTGCTCACTGCTATCAATTTTTGAGAAAAATTTGTGCAAGTTAATTAGGATTTCTGAGTCCAGAGGTTTTATTTTAATGTCTTAGTGAATTTGCGTGTTTCTAATGAACCACGGTGAATTAGTAATTATTCTTAGGGCTTTGTTTTGAATTTTTTGAAGAGCTTGCCTATGACTTCTAGCAGCTGCTGCCCAGGCGGGTGAAGCGTAGAGTAGGATTGATCTGATACATTGGAGGTAGATAATTCTTTTAGTGCTTAAACGTGGAGTGTCTGCCTATTAGAGGATAAAAAGACAGAGCCTGATGTGCTTTATTTCTGGTTTCAGTGATATGCTTACTAAATTTGCGTCTAGATGAACACCTAAGTATTTGGCAGAGTTTTCCCTTGGGATGATCGTGTTTTCGAACTTGATGTTCTCATATGCTTGGTGATATGCTGTACGTTTAACAATTGTAGATTTGGTTGCATTTATTTTGATTTTCCAGCCTTTGAACCGGTGGGAAAGCTTATTTATTGCAGATTGAAGTTTTCAGTATGCTGTATTTGGTTTTAACGATTTGCATAGTATGGCTGTATCTTTAATTTTGAGAATATCATTAATGTAGAGGTTGAAAAGTATAGGAGAAAGGATGGATCCTTGTGGTAGTCCACTGGTAATTGGTTTTGTATTTGAGATGCTATTGTTGATTTTTACATGGAATGATCTATTGGTAAGGAAGCTCTTGATGAGGTTGATTAAATTGCACGGGATATTGTAATTAATGAGTTTGATAAGTAGGCCATGGTGCCAAACTTCGTCGAAAGCTTTTGCTGCAACTGTTTCCTTTTTGTTGAAAGCTTCACCAATATATTTGACAATTCCGGTGGCTTGTTGGGTAGTGGAAAAATTTTTTCTGAAGCGAAACTGGTGATCTTGTAATATGTTTCTTTCAATCAAATTCGCTAAAACAACCTTGTATTTGGCGTACATTCACTAAAAAACACTCAATCGATTTTGAGGGCAGCTACAGGTCCCTCCTCATCAGGAGAACAAAATATCTAGAAAGTATCTATTGTAATGTTTCTTTCAGTTATGATTTTATCTAGTTTTTGGATGATAATTCGTTCAAATATTTTTCCTATGGTAGGTAATAACGATAAGTCTCAAATGTTTTCTCAAAAAACCAATGTTTGGCTGTTTATAAACTAGTGGTGAGTGAAATTGTGAAAAACCTTTTTGTTTTCATTTATTGTTGAAACATGTGCTTATCTATTTCCTCGATACTAAAGCGCATTGTCACTCGTGTGGTGACTGGGTGTGAAAGTATGTCTTATGTAGCTCATGTACATCGCAAGAGGCGACAAAAGTGGGTACCCATCGTCCATGCGTATAGCCGGACACCTTGCCCTTAGGCTGGGCGAAAGGACCCCGCCCCGTAAAAAAATCCTGTTTAGAAATCCCAAGGGCTAAATCATGGACGGATACCACACAGACAACATGGAACGACAACCGACTTTCGAATTGGTCATCATCAGTGCAGCCGAGGGTGTAGGGTGTGAGAGGCCACTGCTCCGACGAATTATCTACGGTTCAGTGAGTACACCACGTGCTTTGCCATTTTGCTATGATTGCCTCGTCTCACGTACTGTCTCTTTGATGCATTATTGAAACAGCATTTTTTAATGCTAGATTTAGGTATTGTTTTATAGATTGCTGTGAACAGTCATTGATTATATTATTTTTATTTAGAATTTAAGCTTAATTTTGAGAATTTTGTGAATTTTGCAGTAATGATTTTTCCGCGCACTTTGCGCTAAACGTCTGATTGCGGGCTTAATTTTAAGCTTAATTTTAATACTAAAAAACTTTTGCGCGCTAATTTTAAGCTGGATTTTTTGTCTGCTTAGTTACCCCATAGCTTGTACTGTCAGGTACTTGTCAGGGGCCTAGCAGACTTCCGCCGGCTCATCTGTCTGACGAAACACCTTTAAGTGCGGTCCGTTTCCAAGGCGCCGGCTGCTTCTTTTGCGACGAGCTGGATTTCACATGTAGATGTCCACAATGGAGAGAATTATCGATGCAGTTAAATTACAGATTCAGGAAATAGAGCAAATTAAATTGAAAAATGAAATACTTAGCGAAACGGAAGAAAAAATGTTAAATTTTCTTTATAGTATGATAGATATGATTACTGCGGTAAGCAATGAACTAAAAACATTCAAGACTCAGGAAATTAATAAGAGTCAGGATAATTTTGAAAACACGGGTAGGAGTCACTCCAGAGAGGGAAGGAGAGATCGAAGCCCTGTGCATATACATTCAGATTCACTTAGTAATTCTGGTGATGAATTAACACTTGATAGGGATATATCATCTGAGGAAGAATCACCGCAGAAAAAACGCGGAGATCAAACTGTTAGGTCAAGACTATATCGTAATGTTGCAAAGAAAATTAAATTGTCAAACCAAATGCAAATAATTCCGAATACTCCTGCTTCGCAGCTAAGTACTAGCACAGATACACCTACTACCAGTGCGCAAGTGGATGCTGCCGCTCAGGATGATAATGAAATGGAAGTCACAAATCAGGACAATGCTAACAACGTAAACACTGACCCTGACAACACAAACAGTGACACAAATAAAAGATTTAAGATTCCGCCGATCACTTTAAAGCGGAATAAATTTAAATTTAGTGATTTGAAAAAAATTTATGCGTGAGAGGAAATTGGGATTTTAGGCACAAACTATACCTGGATTCATGAAAATTTATGCTGATAGTCCTGAGAGCTATAGAGGTATTATCAGTTTATTGAAGGAGCTTGATGTGGAGCATCACTCCTATCAACTACCTCAGGATCGAAAACTAAAAGTAGTAATCAGAGGGTTGTCGGAGAACAATGAAATAGAAGAAATAAGAGAAAATTTGGAAGCTAAAGAATATGAGGTAGAGGATATTAAACAACTAACTAGGAGAAGGCAGGGAGAAGTAATTAAGGTCCCTCTCTTTCTCATTACCCTTCCAAAAAATGAAAAATCTAAATTGATACATAATGAAAGATTTTTATGTAGCATGAAGATTTCTGTTCGTGAATATTTAGGAAGACAAGGACCCCTGCAGTGTTTCCGCTGCCAGGGCCATACGCAGTCAGGCTGCAATTATAAACCTAGATGCGTACGTTGTGGGGAAGGGCACGAGTCCCGGGATTGTCCTGACAAGGATAATAAGGAAAAAACAGTTTGTTGTGCAAACTGCGGACTTTCACATACTTCAAGTTACAGGGGTTGTGAAAACTTTCCTAGGGAGAAGACGGACCAGCCAAAAACGTATTCAAACCGTTTAATAGAAGGAAAAAGCTATGCGCAAGCTGTATCATCAGGAATTTACTCTGGAACTTTAACAGAGGCAATAAAGGTCTTTGCGGACTTTGCGGAGCTTGTTGCCGTTATTAAAACAGCAGGTTTTCAAATTTCTCAACAGGTGAAGGAAATCTCAAAAACTGGTAAGGAAAATGACAAAAAAAAATAGTTTAAATAATGGGTCGACAGTCTAAACAACGTGCCCCTATTCGTTTAGTGATGTGGAACGCTAGAAGCGTTATTCGTAAGGTCCAAGAATTGAAATATTTTCTGCATTCACGTGACATCGACATAGCGTTACTTACCGAGACTTTCGCTATGCCAAACTGTACGATTAATATATCCAACTTTAGAAGCTATCGTTGTGATAGACTGATACATCGCGGAGGTGGAGCAGCTATTTTTGTGAAAAGTAGTTTGCAGTCATGTTTAATAAATGTGGATAGGAGTAATGGACATGAGACAGTTAGTGTTTGGGTGCTATTGCCTGAATATGGACTTATGTACTTTACTGCCATGTATAACCCCCCACATATTAGATGTTGTAATCTCTACGGTGGCAATTACTATGTGTCTTGAGGTCCTGCAGGATCTTTCATCAGATCATGTGCCTGTTGTTATCACTCTAGGCACCACACAAATAGTCGAAAATAAATGCATGAACAAGACGGACTGGGAACTCTTCAATTATTTGCGTTCTGAGTGTCATAATAATACAGGAGATTTACATACCACGCAGGATATTGAAACTTCAATTCATATGTTAGTTAAAGATATTAAAAACTCATATTAGAATGCTACAATGAAAGTACCTGCACATAATTATGCAGGACTGCTACCTAAAGTTTTAAGAGAGGAAATTAAAAAACGAAATAAAATGCGCAAAAGATATAATCTCACATGGGATCCGCAATTAAAACGTGAGTTAAACAAATTAAACAGAGAAATTAAACAGGATATTGCTGCACATAAAAGAAGTATATGGGAGAAAAAAATCATGGAATTAAATGAACCTAATAGTGACTTTTGGGCCTTTGCAAGACGTTTAAAAGGTAAAAAGACTGTTAACAAGCCGATTTATGATGACAACAGAATAGCCCTCACAAATCATGATAAGGCAGATATTCTTGCGCAACATCTTTATAAACAGTTTATGCCGCATGAAAACCCATGTGATCCACATTTTATTTACGAAGTTAGGCATCATGTCCAGAACTGGCTATCTGCCCCGACGGCGAGAAATTTAATTTCTAGAATTAATAAAGAAGAAGTCTCAATTATCATCAAGCATCTGAGGGTGAAGAAAGCCCCAGGGTACGATGAAATTTCAAATTTAGCTATTAAACATCTACCGGATAATATTATTGAAAGATATGTGTTGATACTTAATTCTTGCCTGGATATTTCATATTTCCCATCACAATGGAAGAAGGCAAAAGTTATACTTTTACCGAAACCAGGTAAGGATATAACTCGTCCGGATGGATTTAGGCCCATCAGTCTGTTACCTGGACTCGGGAAGATATATGAGAGACTGAATTTAAAAAGATTACAACCATTCTTGGGTATTTTGCCTCCTGAGCAGTTCGGATTCCGTAGCGGATTATCTACCACCAAACAGCTAGTTCGACTCATGGAATTTATTGGTGAAGCAATACATGCTAAACAGAGCGTTGCCTTACTCATGCTAGACGTGGCGAAAGCCTTCGACCGCGTTTAGCATGAGGGGCTAATTTATAAGTTAATCAACTTCAACTTTAGCAGAGAAATTATTCAATTAATCTAATCATTCATTAAGGAAAGGAACTTCTAGGTTGCTATTGGACCGGATAAATCTGATATCAAGCGACTGAGTGCCGGAGTGCAAAAGGGCTCAATTTTTCTCCCGGTACTCTATGTAATATATGTTTCTGATTTTCCGAGGCAAAATTTTACTTAACAGCAATACCTAGGATGCTATGCGGATGATACCACGATAGCCACAAAATCTATTAAGGCTGATCCTGCAATCAGAATCCTGGTTATCAGATGGCGCATTTCCATTAATGCTGCTAAATCTCAGTTATTAATTGTGAGACGCACGCAACAGCGAGGCATTATTAAAGAAAAAATTACTATGTTTGGCACAATTGTACAACGTACGACATATTTACTAATCACATTAAATAATAGACTGACGTGGAAAGACCCCATCAAGAAAGTTAAAAGCAAGACCATGAGATCCTTACAAGTCTTTTACCATTATTAGGCAATACATCCAAACTTAGTTTAAGCAAGAAAAGACACTTATATACTGCAGTCATTAGACCTATATTCAGTTTTGCTTCACCGGCCTGGGCAGCCTGTTCGAAATCTGATATTGAAAAACTTCAAGTTGTACAGAATAAAGCACTAAGCATTATTACAAACACGCACTATTATGTCTCTAACGAAACTCTACACAAGGATCTGGAAATAGAATATGTCAGGCATTTCTTGCACCGTATGAATACAAAAAGCTCTTCAGTGTCCGCATTTATATTATTTTCAAGTTTTTGATTATATGGCATTAGAGGAAGATATTAATATTCGTCCTTTTGCTGCACACCTCACGAGAGATTTAAATTTTCCAACCTAACTATGAACATGCACTCCAACTTAATTGTATATATGTATATAGTTTTATTTACATTTTAGTATTTTCTCTTACCTTTTTTGAATTGTATTTTGTATTCTGTATATTATGTAGTATTTTCCTTCAATAAACTGTTTAATTATTTCATGTATGATTTACATATTACGATATAACGCAAACAATTGCGTCATACTTTATTACACTTGTTAGGAAAAATTCTCTCCATTGTCGGACTTCGGGTTGAATTACTTTGTGATGCAGGTGGAATAATTCTTTCCCTTACCACGTATCCGGTCTACAGGTAAGTATTAGGTATGCTTACGTCAGGTGCTTCATGCTTAATTGGTCAGTGAGCCGGATAAGTCGCCCTTCTCTGGTGATATCCCGGCGATAGCTGTACAGATCAGATCAGATTTCGAATTGGCACTTGGAACGTGCATACACTCTATAAGGGTGGAGCACTCAAAAATATTGTTGATACCTTTGAGAAATATAAATTAGACATTTTGGTGATTCAGGAGATGGCTTGGCCAAGGAATTTTGGATAAAAGAAGATACAGTGTATTACATAGTTGTCAGGGTAAGAAACACTGATTTGGTGTAGGATTTGTAGTAACTATGAAAATTAGAGACAGAGCCACAGACTTCAGACCTATAAATGAAAGAATTTACACAGTGCGATTTCGAGCTTGTCTTCAAAATATTAATTTTATCAGCCTACATGCACCTACTGAGGACCAAATGGGAAAATATTGTGATTTTTATGATAAACTTGAATGTTGCTGTAACAAATGTCCCTCAAATGATACAAAACTGATCATTGGCGACTATAGTGCAAAGATTGCATTAGATTAATTAGATACTTTGTGCGTAAATCAGTTTGATCCTTTCCTGGTGGATCTATGTCGCCGAAAGCGCCTTTCGGATGTCCACAATTATCGTTGCCCCAATGTTGACTTCGATCACTTTCTGGTGATTTCCAGGTTGAGAGGAAGGCTAAGTAAAACCTTTTGGATTAGGCAACAAGTGGGAGGAGTCTTGGATGTTGACTGATTGAACAAACCCTATACTTCCTAAATGTAACGCCGAATACTTCCTACCTTACCTAATTATAACCTAATACCAACAGTTAATCACCATAGATAGTTAGTCACCATAGATACTTTCAAATGTTCATTTCTTTAGTAGTCTGGGTTATAAATTAAAAGGAAAATGTTCCAGTGAGATTTTCTAATTCAATCATTCACTATATGCGATCTTTTTATTACCTTCTCAGGTCAGAAATGGACTTTTATCTAAATTAAACATATTTCTAATGTTAAGGTAATAAGAATTAATTAGGTAAAAAATTCAAGTTTTAAAATCATTCAATAGGACGCTCAATCGGTTTAATTAGATGAACCACAGGACCAGTCTTTGCTAAGAGGTTACAGTACGTCGAGATGCCTTCCGCGCAGTCCAAGTGAACCCAAAAAGGAGAAAAGCATGCGCTTAGTAGTCGTGGCTTAGAAAGATTGACCTGCCATACCAAGTTTCGTTCCTGGCTGTCGTAAAATAAAGAGCGCAGAATCTTCCCACCCCTTTTCCTTTACTTTTCGAACCATTTCATTTTATTTCTGCATCTTCTACATTATATAACTGCATGGTATCTTTTAATCAATGCCAGCATTAAAAATATTGTGAACAAAAAAAAAAAAAAAAAAAAAAAAAAAAAAACTAATAATAATATTAATAAAATAAAAAAGTACCCAAACCACAAATTTAGTTGTCCCAAACATATATAATTCACAAATGTTCCATGTTATAAATAATAGTTAGGTTTTGAAAAATCTTAACTTGAATAAACAATGATAAAAAAATATCTAATTTCTTCATTATTATTTTTAGAACTCACACAACAAATGTGACTAAAAATCAAATCCTATTGTTATATATTTACTTAAGCACAAAATAAAATAAATACTTAAAACATAAGACTTGTAATGTACTTACCGATTTCCTTTCATATCTGCGTTAATTATGAGTATTACAATTTTTATTATCATGGAAAGGGAAATCTGAGAACTATATACATGGAAGTTACGCAAAGAAAATACTCAAACACTTTCTTGAACGCATTTCAAACACACTTTTCGATTATTCTACTTTTTTATCGCATGTTCAAAAACCTTTTTACATGGAAGTGAAGTCGAAATTTAGCCATTATTTCGTTGTAACAATTCAAGACCTTTAAGGCCTCTCACATCACTGCATAGAAAATCAGAAAAGGCACTGAGAACTTGAAACCGCTAACGTTTAACTAAAGATAATGTATTCTTAAGAAGGAAAATTTCTCTCCAGCAGCAGTGCCTCCGTTCCAACGCAGAGGGAAACAGCCGGTGTCGAAGTCAAGTTCATAAAACGAATATCGTTTAAAATTTCTTTAAACTTTAAAGGAAAAGAAAATATTTTTTTCCGCAAGTAAATTAATTAAAGCATTAGTTATTTTGAGCAAAAAAAGTAAGAAAATCCGAGTGTAATTTATTGGGAATCGCCAAACAAGAAACGGTTGTTAAAGAACGCGTCTTCTTAAGGCCGATACCACAAGGCGCTTTGTTTCGGAAGAACAACTGTGTACAATTGTTCTGCCTGGACGTGTTCCAAAATTTCCTCTACACCTCGCGGAGATGAAAATTCTCCTACGCTTTTCTGCGGCGTAATAGCACACTGGTTGACATTTACGTCCATCCTCCTTTGCGTAAATGTTCTTTGGTAACCTCCCTTCGTACACCTTTCTCAAAGAATATGTACTGTTAAGAAGGAAAACTTCGCAGAAGTGGCTCCCTTCCAACGAAAAGGGAAACAACTGCGCATGCGTGAAATATCTGTCGCCCAAAAGCGCCAACGCTCGAAGATGAATGTCGAAGTTGGTTTGGACAGGTTCGACCGTTACGTTTAAGCAAGAGTTTAAACAAAGAATAGGTTCTTTGTTTTCAAGCAGCGATATGGACAATGGAAGTTCAACAGCCAGTGAAAGTGAAACTTCACCTAATATTTCATCATTTTCGAGTTTAAATTATCGCGAAAAGTCAAAGAACGATTTATCTTAACCCTTGTTCCTCAATTTCCTATACACGTCGCGGAGGGGAAAAATGTCGGCTAGGTTCCAAAGAACCGGTATATCACAAAGGGGAAATTCTCGCCAACAGATTCCGTCGCCAAATCCCTTGGCGAATGTTCCCTTTTCTTTGTAGTGGCGTTGCAGACAAAGTGGTTTACAATACGTCTATGGAGCCTTTCCTTCTTTACTGTTCTTGGCCTTTCTTGCCCTCAGTTCCCGTAGTTTTACTTTCGTCACTAGATACACATGAAAATGTCAAATAAACCTTCTCCACGTACTCAGAACACTCCCTTCGCAATCTTACCAACTTCGCTTAGTTAACACAATCACTACGCAGCAACTGCGTCTGTGTGATATTTCTGTGCAATAATAAGATGCATAATAATAGCAGAAGAGAAAAGTTATGAAAACAAGTCATTCACGAAAATAGTGGTGGTTAGAAAAATTATTTTCAAAATTTTTAATTTTGTTTATGTTATGCGAAAAATCGGATGCCCTGTGCTAAAAATGTAGAAAAAGAAAGAAGAAAGTTTCTAAAATGTGCATGATACATACAGATATATATCACCAAGGAAAACTTATACGCAAGGCCTGTCAGACAGAAAAAATTCGTGTTCCCACTTTCAGGTCGGTTTCGCGAAATTTGTCACTAGATGGCGCTTGTCCACGACTATCCTTTGGCTATACATCAACATTTGAAACGTAGTCTCGTTAATAACAAAAAGTGTATTTTATTATTAAAAATATCGCTGCTTGCTTCTAGTAAGTAATACAGGATGGTATATTGTTGTATGCCATACATAAAACTTTTCTTCGTTTTAAGAAATGTTTTACCAGTTGTATAGCCTTATTATTTGTTCTCGGTGATACTGAAAAACTTGATATTAGCACCAACAGACTGAAAATTTACATATGATTCGTCGGTTATATTAAAATACTTGGCATTCAACACAAACAGTCTCAAAAATTTTATATGATTCATTGTGATTAATGCTATTATTAGATTTGGACTCACTACTACATGTTTTCGTGTTCTACTTATACGTAGAAAATTTAAGACACATCCCTGTAAATAATAAGCAAACCAATGCCAATGATTTTGAATTACGAGTGCCTATGGTTCAAAACCATCTACCTCCTCATCAGAATTAATTAAAGTCAGCAGAAATAAGAATATTGCATAAGTTAGTTTACTTGCAAACTAGAGGTAGCCACGGGAGCTGGAGTAAGTTTAGTGATAGAACAAAAAGTATGGTAATAAAATAAATTTTACTTTTACGTTCAATTTTCCTAGTATTTCATAATTTTTGCAGTTTTATCTTTATACAGTTTTTTTCGGGAGGGGGCGGTTAGTATTTTATAGTTTTTATGCACAATACAACACTACAGAGAAAAGCGCATACGAAACATTTTAACTATTAGTAGGCTCACTGCTTGTGGCTCAAAGTGAATGCAAATTTAATAGCATGAAAACGATAAAAAATTCAGGGGCAGAAACTGAATTCTGCGGCCAGATGTAATTTTTAGTCCAACAGATTGATAGCTATGCATGGAGGCCACTATTCAGGATGGTGAAAGCAATTATAGCATATTGGAAAAACAATTAGGCATAAGTACAGCAATTCGTCAAGAGACGTCCGTTCCTCATGGTGCTGTGGCTAGAACTGAAGTCGGAGGAGCATAAATAATAAGCAATACTTATATTACTTACGCTCTTTGTCTAATCTGCTATAAGTCGTCCTTGGTCTATCTCTTAAAAATCCAATAGTAGGAAAGGCTTAGAAATAAGGTGCAACTAAGGTTTGATGTTTTTAGCTTCTTTTTGCGGAATACTGAGCTTGCAAATTCAGATTTTGCAAAACTTTAAGCACATTTTAATGGTAAATACTGAAAAACAAAACCGTGAATTAATAATATATTTGAGCTTACCTATTTCAACGTTAATTTTTTAGTAACATCTAATGTAAAGGGCGTGGTCAGTAAAAGGAATAAAAACAAAAGGGAAACAAAAATTCTTTATTTTAATGCTACTAAAATGTTCCTTTAAATTTCTTGTTATTATTTTAGCAATATCATAGCAACATTATTACAAAAAAAATCTTAAAAACAGCAAAGCACATTTAGACACGGCTGTGAGAAGGAGCTTCAATAGTAAAGCACATTTACCAAAAAGCACAAACGGCTTAGAAAGAGTTAAGCACATTCGGCTTACTAAGTGCCGCCTACAAAGTGCATATCCATGTTTTCTAACCTCCTTAATTTGTTCTATTACGATAATTTGTGTTTGAATGGAAAACAAATTTTGAATGTTTCCTCCAACTGAAAATGCGATTAAGAATATGTTAATCCATAGTATTTTAATTTCATATATGCTTCATATAAGTGCATTTCGAATTCCATTAGTTAAATTAATGGTGTTTCGAATACTTGAAGGCTATGAAATAACTGATAACTAAAAGATGCATTTTTCAGTCTCTTTACTTTTTAAAATATAAACGCTACTATGCATGCATATATATAATCAACAAATATTTTATAGAAAGTATATATTAACTTAAATAAAAACTTTTGTACTACGTTCACAGATAAAACTTCGGTGTAGCTTATAATTTAGCTGGATTCTTACAGCATTAAGAAAAGATAATAGTGTCCTAACGTAATGTAATAACTTTATATGATAATAATGAATAGTAATAAAACGAATGTCTAGGAATGAGCAGGATATGATCGGTCTTGACAAGTAAAAAACGTAAATAAGTTTTCTTGATACTTAAGTATTTATGCAAGGCATCTACTGCAACTGCAGTACTTCCCCGCTCACATGAATGATTTCCACAGTGGGCATGGTGATGAAAATAGTATGAGGAAATTCTCTGAACGAGAACTTGGGCAGTCCGAGAAGAAAGAAGTGCGTTCCTTTGGTACAGCCAAGACCAACTTTAAATTAAAATAAATAGTTCTAATAAGTACAATTCAAAATAGCTTTAGATGAAAGCAGGAATTAAAATCGGAATCAAGTGGCTGCAATTTATATATGAAAAAAGTGGGGTTACATGAAATTTCAAGCTTTCTTTTTAAATAAAAATAATTTTATTAAAAAGAAATGTATCATTTCTGACAACTACAGATTAATTGTTTTGGTCCGGATAGAGTAAAAATTGCCTCTGTACTTAGTCACTTTACCCAGGACTCACACAAATGGAGCTATTTACAACTTACTTAATTAATGCACATAGGCGTCAAAGTCGAAAGGTACAGAGGTCGGCGTGGGCCGACTCAGTGTTATCGATGTCAACGCTACCACCATGCACAGGCGGCGTGTCACCACCCGCCTCGCTGCTGCAAGTGCGCGGGCGATCACGAGAGCCTCAACTGAAAGACTCTAAGCCGAAATGTTGCAATTGCCTGGGGAAGCACACTAGCAACTGGAGTTGTGAAGCTTTCCCCAAGCAAAAGCCTAGCTATCCCAAAATCGAGGATAGATTCGTAGTCAATAAGTCCTACAAATCCTGGGTCCTCAAGATCAAGAAAGTACTTTCGGTTCAAGTTGTCAACTACTAATGAGTTTTAACCTATATATCAAGTAAGGCCGGAGGCCGCTCACTTTTGTTTAGATAAATCAGAGGTGCATAGCACCGGGCCCTTAGGCGTCCTGGGTCCTCAAGATCAAGATCAAGATCAAGATAGTACTTTCGGTTCAAGGTGTCAACAACTAATGAGTTTTAACCTATATATCAAGTAAGGCCGGAGGCCGCTCACTTTTGTTTAGATAAATCAGAGGTGCTTAGCACCGCGCCCATAGGCGAAAGAATGGTCTATGTGGCAAAGTCATACAGGAAGGCAGTCATGAAATTATAAATTGATATACTTTTGTAGATGTAGAAACATTCGAAAAATTTTTGAGCAGGTGCTGGGTGCGTGCTATTTGCAGTGAGGAATTGAGTGACTGAAATGAACATGAGATACGGAGAGTAAGTCAGAATCAAATCACGTAACCTGAGGTCGCGTTCTAGTTCGTTGATAAATACTGCTGTATTACTCAAAGTTTTATTAATTTAAGAGTAAATAACTCTTGTAGGCCTATAGTATTGCAATCTACTACATAATAATGATCTAATAACTATGGAGAGGTGAGTTTTATGCTACGTAATTCTTGTTTAATTAGATAGAATTTGATTATTCCTTTTTTGGGCTTGGGGGTCACATGGACCAATCATGTTGCAGGATAATCTTTTAAGCGATTTCAAGACGAAAAATAATAGTCCATAAGGCTATTTCAAATTACTCTTCACAAAGTCCGTAATTTGGCTTTGCCAGATAATAAAATACACTTAAAACTCAACACAAAAATAGTTAATCATATCACGAATTCTTGAGTATATGAAATGCAATTAAATACTGGGTACTATTTACAATATGTACACTTTCACCACTTTGAGTTGTGATGAATAGAACGTGGTCGCTTAACCAGATTTTCTTCTGTTGGATCATAGTTTGCGAGATTTTTAATAGCATTATATGGTGAATTCTGAACTTGGATAAAGAATTTGTGCGAAATTATTAAGATCTGTTCTTGTATTTCAGGAATCTTCAGGTCTTGATACAGCTGGATATTTCTAATAAACCAGGGTGCTGAGGTTATTGAGCGTAGAATTTTATTCTGTAGATAGCTAAGTTTCTTTCTATGGGTTTTGCAAGCCGTGGCCCAAGTGGGGACTGCGTATAAGAGAATTGGTCGAATAAGCATCAGGTAAAGATTGCGTTTAGTATTCAGATTTAATTTAGAATTTTTCCCTAGAAGCGGGTAAAGAGCCATAAAAGCTGCATTAGCTTTGTTGGTGATATAACTGATGTGTTCTTTGAAAGTGAGCTGTGCATCAATATACACTCCAAGATATTTGTACGAATTGGCCGAAGGGATAAGAGTATCATGAATTTTTATATTGATATCCAGAGGGTAGTTTTTCTTATATCTTCTGTACATAACTATACAGCATTTGGTGGGATTAAGATTGATTTTCCATCTGGTGCACCATTTTTCTATTATTTTAATTTGGCTATTCAGTTTGTCTATTGCATGTTGCGGGTTTAAGGAATTAGTAAGTATTACCGTATCATCGGCATATTTAAGGATTTTTGCATTTTGCGGCTTGGGCATGTCACTTGCATATAGATTAAAGTTTGCTGGAGAGATGACGGAACCTTGAGGTAGTCCTCTATGAATATTTTTATGTGTGGACAAAGCATCACCACAGCGGACTTGGAAGGTACGATCTTCTAAATAGGAAATCATGAGATTTAAGAAACTTGAAGGAGGGTTTAATTTCGATAACTTGCATATTAAACCAGCATGCCACACTCGATCGAAGGCCTTTTCGAAGTCGAGGTAGCATGCGGCAACTCCGTTTTTCTTCTGAAATTCTACGGCAATGAATTCTATGAGATTAAGAATTTGATGCGATGTTGAATGAGCTTTTTTAAACCCGAACTGCTGATCGTCTGTATCAATTAATTTGTCAGTGAAAATTTGGAGTCTTGAGGCAATTACGCGTTCAAACACTTTGCTGATAGCGGGTAGAAGGCTGATAGGTCGATAGCTGGATACTTCTTTTGGATTTTTGCCTGGTTTCGGGATCATTATTACAATTGAATGTTTCCATTTTTTCGGAAAATAAGAGAGCCTAATACATGAATTAATTAAATTGCACAGTAGAATTATACAGTTTTTCGGTAGAACTTTAAGGGCTTCATTACTTATGTTGTCAAAGCCTCTGGCTTTTTTATTCTTTAGCTTCCTGAGGATTTCTTGGATTTCTTTGGGGGAGGTAAATTTTACATAATCTCTGTTACTTTTAAGTTTAATTTCTTCGACTTCGTTATTGATAGTATAGTCAAAAGGACTGATTTCTTCATGTTTCTCGAAAACTTTTTCAAGGCTCTCCGCCATGACTTCAGCGATTTCCGTTTCTGAGTTGTGTGTCATACCTCTGTGCGTAATAGGGTGATGAAGATTTGCTTGGTTATTGCGAAGGGATCTTGCAATTTTCCAAACCATGTTGGGTTGCATTTCTAAATTTTCAAGAAAAGAGTCCCATTTATTGGAGCGATAGCTAATTATTTCCTGTGAAATTTGACGAGTGAGGTAATTCACGTGAGTCTTGTCGCTTGGATCTCTTGTGAGTTGCCAATTTTTCCTGCATCTATTTCTTTCTTTTATAAGGTTTAAAATATAATTCGGGAGTTCTTGCGGAGAGTAATTTTTCTGCGTATAAGTTGCTGTGGCCAGTGCCTTTTGAATATGTCCGTTAAATTTGTTAATTTCATTTTCAACTTCTTCGGGATGGTTAATTACTATGCTACTGGGGATATTAATAAGTTCATTTTTATAGATAGTCCAGTTAACTTTAATCTTCGGTTTAATGAGAGGTGGGTAGAAACCATAAAAATCGAATTTTACAGGGAAATGATCAGAGGATAATTCTTCCGTCACTTCTAAGTATGGAGTAGAGTGAATATTTTTCAGTATCAGGATGTCAAGGATATCCCCTCTTCCATTAAAGTGATATCTCGTTGGAAAATCTGGAGCGATGATTCTGATGTTGCTATTGAGTGGATAGTTATTAAGAATATTTCCGTTGTTGTTATTGATGCTGCAATTCCAGTTTGTATTCTTGGCGTTCATATCGCCGGCGATCAGGGTTGGGTAATCAAAATTGGTCAGGTTATCTAAGTCAGAATTAGTTAAAGTATTCTTGGGTGGGTTAGTATGGCGGTGCCGCCTCCGCTATTATGAGTGCGATCTTGTCTGATGACATTATAGCCTTGAATTTGAAATTTAAGATTTGGGTAAAGATGGGTTTCATTTAACATCATTACTTCGATATTGTGTTTGTTCAGATAATTCGCCAATTCATATTTCTGTTTATTTACTCCGTTGGCATTAAAGAAGGAGACTTTAAGGAAACTAGTAGTAGTTGCAATAAGGCTTGGGTTAAACTGTGGGCCTCTAGAAGTCATAATTTTGGTTCATATAATATTCGATCTATGCCATGCCGATCTCGAATTTCTCTATTAAAGTCTTGGCAGACTTGATTTTCATGAAAAATGCTTTGGCTTGCATAAGTTGCGTTTTAATCCCTTCGAAGAAATTTGATGTTTCCTGATTGGATGGTTTTTCTCTGCTCCACGCTGAAGGTGGGTTAGGGAAGGTGATTCCGACGATGGACGCCGAGGAGGAAGGTCGCTCGTTTCACGAGCTCCCGCCAACTCAGCCGAATCTTGAGAATTTTAGCGAAAAATCGCAAACTATGGATAATGTTATGGATTACTCTACCCCTGTGCAATTGTGCGACACGGTGAACACAGATACTTCCGATCCCACCCCTGATGACCGCCTGAATTTAATAATCGACTTCTATGGACTCAAACAACAATTTGAAGCTGTACAGCAACAAAAGATGTTCCTGAAACGTACTGGAGCTCCCTTGGATTCTACAGGCTACCAACAACTTGATAATGCTGGTAAGACCCTCTTTAATAGAATCAACGATATTGCCAACAAATTAGACATTCAGATTTTCCAACTTCCAGCCACACTAGATGAGTTTAAAACTGTACTAGAAAATGAAAAATTGGCCAAGATGGCTGACAAACAAGCTCTTTCCCACTCTAAAGAGAAGTTCAAACCTGTTTCTCGCACGCATAGCGTGAAGAAACAGGGGGGAAAACATCCTGACTCTCCTCCTAAGCCAGCAATGGCCGCCGGAGGTCGAAAACGCAAGACTGCAAGCGTAGATTCGGAGGGCTTTATTACCCCCGCGTCACGCAAGCAAGGAAAGCAACCGGAAATTATTGATCTCGATTCTGATAATTCAAATTTAGCAGCTACAAGCTCAAATAGTTTAAAGAGCAAAGACATCACTTCAAAAAATAAATATGAGAAAATTAGAAATTCCCTCTTGGACAGCGGTTGCAGTCCCGCCGAGGGTGAAATAGTCAACGTAGCAACCAACGTCTCCCCTAGCAACGGAGACGCTACTCGAGGAGAAACCAGTTCGGAGCAGCCTCAGCGCACTCCCCCCCCTCCACAGACTCCTTCTATTCCGGCTATCCACGTAAAGAGCAGTAAGCAGTGGAAAACTCAGATGAATTTCCTGAGAGAAATAGCCCCTGGAATTCAGTGCAATCTCACTGGACCCTTCCTTAAATTGCAGGTGCAAACCGAATTGGAATTTAGGGAGACAACCCGATGGATGCGTCAGGCCGGCATCCAATTCAAAACTTTTGACTTGAAACAGGACAGGCCTATCAAAATTGTAATCAGAGGTCTCCCTAAAGAAACTGAACTAGAGGACATTTCGAATGAAGTGGAATCTTGGGGTTTCAAAGTGCATAGGTGCGCTAGGTTGACCAAACCGCGTACGAAGCACCCTATGCCACTTGTTTTAATTCAAGTCCGACCTCATCCATTCATTGACCAGTTGTACGCTGTCACTGACATGTGGGGCGCAACGGTCAAGCTTGAGGCTTACAGAGGCAAGAAAGGCCCTACTCAATGCTTTAGGTGCCAAGGATTTTTTCATTCCTCAGAAACTTGCACCCTTAACATCCGTTGTGTGAGATGTGCTGGCCCTCACTGGGCAAAAGACTGTACGAGGCCAATTGAAGAGCCTGCTTACTGCTGCAACTGTGGAGGGGATCATCCGGCCTCATTTAGATCTTGTCCTCGTTTCCCAGGAAAGCGGACTAACAGAAATTCAAACAAATCTGTTCCTAAGGCAGCTGCACCCGCAGCCCCCCCTAAGGGATCACGAAAACCCCCGGCGACAGCCGAAAAAGCATGCACTGAGGCTGCTACACCCAGCACAAGCTCGCTGTCATATGCAGCGACCCTAGGCAAAGGACTAAAGGAGCCCAGACCCGTTACACAGGGTCCAAATCCGGCGGGTATGGAGAATTCACTTCCCATAGCCTCCCCGGTCACTATTGCAGAAAGTGGAGACTCTGACGATGTCTTCTCATCCACTTTAAAGTGCCTTATCGAAATCTCCCGCGATCCTGCGGTAGATCGGCACATTTTACTGCAAGCCTTTAAAAGGGCTCTGCCTAAGCTTAGGCAGGCAGACGCTCTTACGAGGGCCTTTCTCCTATACGAAAGCTATGTAATGCTTTCCAACTAGGACCATTCGATCACTTTTAGACCCGTGTCTTAAGTTTTTCAGAGCTGAAAAGTATTTTACGGCCTAAAATTCAATATTTATAGACAAAGTTCATTTAACAACCAAGAACTTTCCATTTGCACATGGAATGCCAACGGCCTCATCAATAAGATCGATGAGGTCAAAGACTTTATTACAGAGTACAATCTTGACGTGCTTTTAGTCCAAGAGACTCATTTAACCCCAGGGAGATCTCCCAAAATTGGGAATTATGACATGTACTCGACTGACAGGGTGTCATATGCAAGAAATGCAAGTGGTGGCACCTGTATCTATGTGAGAAATTCGATAAAACATCACTTGATACCTACCCCTGATTTAAATGTTTTGGATGCAACAATTATCAAAATTTTCCTCCAAAATTCTCCCCCACTAACACTCATTTCGGCGTACTTACCTCCACTCTCAGCTGCACGTGGAAGAAGTACTTTTCCTGTCAGTGATTTTGATAAATTATTATCAATATCAAATCACCTTATTATTGCTGGTGATCTAAATTCACGTCATACCGCTTGGTTTTGCCCTAACAGGAACAGGTATGGCATTAGTCTAAATTCATGGTGCCAGAGTAACCATGTACAGATCATAGCTCCTACCCTCCCGACTTTTTACCCTGTTAGAGGGTCCCCTGCAGTTCTTGATCTGGCTGCTTTTTATAATATCAATTTTCGGCATGAAATTAAAGTGATACAAGACTTAGACTCTGATCACTATCCAGTTTTGATTACCTTAGATGTTCAAAATCGTTACTCAAAATTACAGGAGCAAGTCTCAACAAATTGGGACGATTTTAGATTTATTTTGGAACGTACAGCTACCCCCCTATCAAAATTTCCAGCAATTCGGACTTTGACAGGTGTTTGCAAAATTTGGAGTCTATACTCAAAGAAGCGAGAGCTGCGGCTTCAAAACCAATTATGTATCCGGGTGTTCGACTCCCACCTGAGATTAAATCCAAAATTAAGCAGCGGAACTTTTTACGGAAACTTTGGCAAAGGTCTCGAGATCCCAGCATCCGGACCAAATTCCGTAAAATACAGAACGAGATAAGGACTGAAACCCGTCTAATTAAACAGACGGAGTGGAAACATTACATTGAGTCCCTAACGACTGACGACGGATCGGTTTGGCGCGCTGCCGCCCGATTACGCAAACAATCTAGACACATTCCGCCCCTTGAAACGGCCGATGGTGCACAGATGGCATACACAGACACTGAAAAGGCTGAAATCTTAGCTGACAGCCTTGCTACTCAATTCACACCCAATAACGACGCCTACTGTAACCGCCCGGTTACACAGGGGCGCATCCATGCACGGGTTGAAGAATTTTTATCACAACCTTACACGCCTGAACTCAGGCCCACTGATCCTGCTGAGGTGATGACCTATATCGAAAGACTAAAGCCAAATAAGGCTCCCGGCTTAGATTCAATTTCGAATCGCATGATCAAAAACTTCCCCGTAATGTTTATTGTTTGGATTACGGTCCTTATTAATTTTATGCTCAGGAGAGGCTATTTCCCCGACTGTTGGAAAATTGCAGCAGTCGTACCCATTCCAAAACCGGGACAAAATTTAAATTTACCCGTCAATTATAGACCTATTAGTCTACTTTCTTCACTCTCAAAAGTTTATGAATTTGTCTTACTTAATCGCCTGAATGAATTCTGTCGAGATCAAAATTTGATCATCCCGGAACAATTCGGCTTCCGACCTAAACACTCCACGGTACACCAGTTACTCCGTGTAGTGGAATTCATTCATGAAGGCTTTCGTAAGCGAGAGAAAACTGGAATTGTCTATCTTGACATAGCCAAAGCCTTTGATAGGGTTTGGCATGACGGATTATTATACAAGCTCATGCGACTTGGTTTTTCGGCTCATATCATTAATATTATTAACTCGTACTTATCAGGAAGAAGTTTCCGCGTGCGAGTTAACCACGAACTCTCCTCTCCCCGCCCGATCTTAGCCGGTGCCCCCCAGGGTAGTCTGGTCTCACCGCTTCTCTTCAACCTCTATATTAATGACGTGCCTAAGGCACCTAGTATCGATCTAGCTTTATATGCAGACGATACAGCCATCTTAACACAACATGCCAACACCACCACGGTAATCTCTAAATTACAGAGTTACCTTTCGTCCTTAGAACTCTGGCTCGGACTGTATAAAATCAAAATTAATGTTGCAAAATGTGCTGCCACTTTGTTCATCCGAAGAAATATCCCACGCTTAGATAATCTTGTATTCTTCGGTGAACCTATTCCCTGGGTTTCTACATATAAATACCTAGGAGTTATACTAGATTCAAAATTAACTTGGCAACCTCACATTCAAAAAATTATTGCGAATGCGAAGGCTGCCAAAGCCAACTTGCGCCCCTTTTTCGCTAAAAACAGCGACCTATCACTTGATAAAAAGATTTTACTCTACAAGTCTATGATAAGGCCTATACTCACGTATGCAAGTCCTATCTGGGGCTCTGCTGCTCTGACTAACCGTAAACACGTTCAAATTTTTCAATCAAAATTTTTACGACAAGTTCTCAACGCTCCATGGTTCGTAAGGAACGAAGATATTCATAATGATCTCAAAATTATGCCCATCAATCGCTTTATACAGCGACTTTCGGTCAACTTTTTCAAAAACATCCATCTCGTCGGAAATCCTGTACTCCATACGCTACCAGTATATAATCCTGCGGTCGCATCATCAAAAAAGCGACCCAGAACTATTCTAAATACTGAATATGCTACTCTTCCATTCAAAAGGCGACGTTATGAGAGTACAGATGCCCGAGTGGAAGCCTACATCTCGTTCCTTTCCCCCCCCCGCCGCTTCGTTAACAATGCAAAGGGCATTGACCAGCGGAACCCAAACTACAACTCTTTAACAAGAGCTTCTTAGCGGCTCTTTAAGAAGAGTCCCTTTAATAGCAGGCGCACGCGCCAGCACTTAACTTTAAACGATCCTATTCTTCCCTCAAAGGGTTGCTATTGTATTCTTTCACACCTCCTTAAGAGGCGATTGCTATCTGGCCTTTTAAACACCGCATTGAATAGCGGTCAAAATTCTCTCCTCGCAGTCAGCTGACTACCTGATCTGTTACTTTTTCTACCCGCCTAACGGGTCCCCCCCCCTCCCACTCTCCTAGACTCCGAGCGGAAACGAGAATCAGTGAAGTTCATAGTTCATTGACCTCGCGAAGCTCTTTAATCGCGCTGCTTGGCTCAGGACTTTTATATTTTACTTTTTATGATATCAAGAATCAAGGAAAGTTCATGCCACCTATTTATATCTTATTCAAAATTTTTGAAGCATTGATTGACCCTATCTAAATTGATTCTGGCCCTTATTTTGACACTAAATTAAGTCCTTCATTGGGTTTTTACCTTTTTTTGTCCCATGCAGAAGGCATTATCTGAGCTAAATAATTTATTTTTTGGCTTTCAAAATTTTCCCTTATTTGATGATCCCCTCTTCTGATGATTAAATTTTATTATTGATGATGTGGAGTTAAAGGCTTTGCCCTAGTGTACTCCGTAACTTCCTTGATCCTTGATCCTTGCTGAAGGTGGGTTAGGGATATTCTGTCGATTGCGCGACGGCAATTTGGGGAAGTCACCTTCTTTTAAAGTAAATCCAGGTTTAGTAATTTTACTATTTGAATTTTGCTCGGCTTTTCGCTCTGCAATTCGCTTCTTGATGTTTTCTGGGTTTTTGCTGCATCCGCGGTAGGATGAAACATGATTTTGTCCGCAAAGTACACAGACAGGCTGGTCTATATCTTTTTTAGACTTACATAAGTAAGTTTCGTGCATTTGTGCGCATTTTAAACACCGTGGGGTGTAATGGCACAGGTCCCGTGTATGCCCATATCTTTGGCATTTATGACATTGAACGGGACCTGGCCGTGATTTATATTTCACAATCTGGACATTAAGGCCTCTCAGCTTTTTAATTCCGAATATCTGCTTTCCTTCTTCGCTTCGTAGGACGTCGGCTCAGGCAAACTTGTACGTCCGCAGCAGGTACCCGCGCAAAAGCGCTACCCTTAGGATAATAGTAGCCGATTTTCGATTTTGTGTTTTTTCTTAAATTTTACTCGTCGAGGCATAATCTTGGCCAAAGGCCAGTTGATAAGCATAAAGATGGCAATTGTAAGTCGTAATATAGTATGTGGGCCAAACAACACCAGTCAGCTACCACCGTGGCTGCCACCCCAAGAGAGAAGAAGGCAAGTGCAGAGCACATTAAGGTGTGAATATACCATTGTCAGAAAATGCCAGTTGTCAGATGATATAACAATTATAATCAAGACAGTTAAACATTAAAAACTATTAATTATGTGTGACTAATGTGGGTAGTAGTTTAAAGTTACTAAAAGTTAAAATTTACTGAAATTAAGAAGCAGCAAAAGGGACTAATTACTAGGCAAAAAAGTTAGGTAATGCATATTGATAGTGCAGGTGCGGAGAAGATATAACACATGAGATACAATACATAATTCATAGAACATATAAGTACATAATGCATAGATACAAAGTTATAACACAAATACATAAGTGAACATTTGAATCATTATTCATACAATAAGTTACATACGTAACATGATATATCGAATTATGAGAACATACGTTAATGCATACATTTATTTTTTTTTCAATGCATATTTTCTTTATAGATATTTTAGAACGGCCCGCGGCCTCTTTCTATTCTCATAGGAGGTAAAGTCATAATTCAGTACAGGTACTGTTGGATTTTGCAGCTTGGGGATTTTTTCAAGAAATTTTTTAGCTAGTATGGCCATGTAATTTGCAATTTCAGGTATGTCATATTCACGGTGAATTGCCGAGTTGCGAGCAAACCATGGACAATTCACCGCTTGTCTTAGGATAACATTTTGTAACACTTGCAGCTTGTTTAAAGAGGTCTTACATGCAAATCCCCAGACAGGGCAGGCATAGGTAAGGATGGAACGCAACATGGCTTTATAAATGAGTAACTTGTTGTCAACTCAGAGAACGCTGTTCCGGGCAATTAAAGGGGCAAGTGTACGTTTACGCACCCGGAACTTGGTAATAAGCTGTGTGATGTGAGGGGACCATGTGAGACAGTGATCTAGGGTAACACCTAGGTAACGGGCCTGCTTGGTCCATGGAATGGGAGAATCGTGCATGAGAACATGAAGATTGGGATCAATATTTTTCTTCAGTCTCGTAAAGAGAACTGCATCAGATTTTTCCACATTGATGCCGATTTTCCAGGCCAGAAGCCAGGACTCCAGTGCTTGTATGTGGTTTTGTAGTGCTTGTATAACTAGGCCGTGAGATGCATTTTGGCTGAGAATTGCCGTGTCGTCTGCATACACGGCTAGTGTAGTGTCTGGTGAGTGTGGTATGTCGTTCGTATAGAGGTTGAAAAATAGGGGGCGAAGGAGGTACCCCGGTCATAATCTGGCGGGGGGTGGATATTGTGTTTTTAACACGAACGACCTGTGTCGACCTGTGAGGTAAGAGTGTGTGATGTGTGTGATATAGTCTGGGAAACACAGATTTATGATTTTGTGCATGAGGCCCTCCAGCCAAACTCTGTCAAAGGCCTTTGCGACATCCAAAAAGATGGCTCCTGTGATTGATTTATTCATCAGTCCATGGGATATATGCTCGGTGACTCTATATAGTTGGTGTATAGTGGAATGCTTCTTCCTGAAGCCGTGTTGTTCGTTGATGAAGATGTTATTGTCATCAATATGTTTCATGATCCTCTGCTGAATGAAGTGCTCAGCGACCTTGCTGATGGTTGATAGAAGGCTGATAGGCCTGTACGATGCAGGATCAGTTGCAGGTTTACCCGGCTTCAGGATTGGTGCAATCACAGCTGTCTTCCATGGAGTTGGGAAGTGATGGAGTCTGAACATGTCGTTTATGATCCTGGTGAGTTTGAGTATCATTAAGACACCCATGCTCCTGAGCATCTTGTTGTTTATCCCATCAAGTCCAGGACTCTTCTTTATCTTGAGCTTTGATATATAATCATAGACCTCTGACGGCTTAACTGGAGGAATGTTGTCTGTGTGTGGTCTTGTACGTAGTCTTGTGAGTGATTGTTCAACAAGGTGTTCTGTTTGTGGGTGGGATATGTTGTTTATGCAAAACTGAGAGGCATAGTTATCGGCTAGCGACTCAGCCTTCTCAGCTTCAGTGTAGGCAATTCTTTGATGGCCATTTAAGGGCGGAATATTGGTGTAGCATCTCAGTAGTTTGTTAGTTGCTTTCCAGATGTTATCCTCGTCTGCTGACATGGATGATAGATAAACGGCCCAGTTGTGGTCTGCTTGTTTTCGTGTAAGGGCCCTGACTTGGCTTTAAGTCGGTTTAAGTGCACTCTATCGGGAGGATACCTTGATCGCTGCCATTGCCTCCTTGCCTGGTTTCTTTCATAGATGAGCCTTTTAACTTCTGCAGTGCAGTTTCGTATGTTAGCATCCTTGACAGATTTGCTGTTATTCTGCAGGGCTGTCTGCAAATCAAGAGTGAAATTATTGACAATAGCATCTAACTCATCACTCGTACTTGCTGTTGGAATGTGTAGTGATGTCTTGTTTAAGGCTTTGGTGAACCCAGACCAATTGGTGATAAAGGCCTTTTTGTGTGGTGTATTACGAACGGAAAGATCCATATCCATCAGGATTGGATTGTGGTCAGATGACAATTCATTAAGGCTGTCCACCGTTTTATAGGTGCAACCTTTGAGGAGGAAAAAGTCCAGTACATTGGCTGATCTTCCGTCGTAACGTGCTGGGGTTTGTGGAGCTGCAATTGTGATACCAGCCGCTTGGGTAAATCGGTAAATCACATTTCCTAGGAAAGAGTTATTGCTGCAGTTCCACTCTCTGTGGTGTGCGTTAAAGTCTCCGCCAATAACTATGTTACTGTTGAGTTTAGCTAACGCTTCAAAGTCATGCGTAATATTTAGCTGTGATCTTTTGGTGGATGGAACATAGGCAGAGACAAAAGTGACTGGCCGTGTAGTGAGTGGAGTGATAATGATAGCTATGGCTTCTAGGCCTAAAAGCTGTGGTAGTGTAACATGATAATGGGCGATGGAGCGCTTGACCAGTATGATGAGGCCCCCTCCAGGGCAGTTGCTGGTTCTGCTGCGATCAATTTGAAAGATACTCCCAGGACCAAGCTAGTGTTCTTGGAGGAGTAATACATCGGGACAGTACTCATTTATAAAGATACGTAATTCATCAATTTTGTGGGTTAACCCATTTGCATTCCATGTGATCACTCTGAGCTCATCAGTCATAATGAAAACTAATTTTGTAGCCCGTGAATTTCTTCGAAGATGAGGTGCAGTACCTGCATTTTATCCAGAAGGTTGTCACACCTCCGGAGCTCTGGTAGTTTGCTCTTGTATGCATTAATAACCCGGGCAAGGTTATGTCCGAAAATATTCTGAACTTCATTCATTACTCAGAGCTCAGAGAGATCAGAAATAATATTTCCAACAGATATATTACTATTGTTATTACTATTGCTTGAAGGCATACATACATTATTATTATTTACATTGCTATTGCTATTTTTAGAATTTTTAGCTTTAGCTGGTTGATTATCTACTGGTGCAGGAACAACTGACTTGACAGGATTAACTAAGTTAGGATCAACAGATTTAACATTTGGCTTGAGTGCCTGTGCGTAACTCACACCAGGTTTGACAGATGATATTTTTGCCTGCTTGTTTATGGTAGGGAATTTTGGGCAACCCCGATACGAGGCTACATGAGGGCCTAGGCAGTTGGCGCACTTGGGGTTTCCGATTTTACCCTGGTAGTCACAATTGCCAGTTCTGTGAAACCCTGCACATTTGACGCACCTAGGCGCCACATGGCAGTTCTCGGATGAGTGGTGCCATTTCTGGCAATTGTGACATTGAGGTATCTGATTTTTGGCAATATATTTTTCTATCTTGACACCAAAGTACATTAAATAGTTTACATCATAAATTTTTTCAATATTTTTGCTTGGAATTATTTGGACTTAAAATAATGGCATGGGCGCCTTAGTCTTATATTTCGTTAATTGAACCACCTTATGGATTTGGAATCCAAGCTCTGTAAGGGCTTCACGAATTATGTCAACATTAGAGTCAATTGGTAACCCTCTGACTATAACTGGTTTCATGTGTTTTGGGTTAACCACGTAATGTTCTATACCAGTATTCAAGAAATATTCACTCAGTATCCTAAGGTCATTAGCACTGGCCGGTTCAACTTTTAAGAATTCGCCGCTGAGGCGACCATAAAATTTACAGTCAGGCAGAACTTCCGCCAAAGATTTTAGAAATGCATAGTAGTTAATGTCTGGCCTAGGCCGCACCATGATCGGGGGAGCCCGAGGAGGAGTTTGATTATTTTGGCCTGTTGCCTGGGGTTTATTATCAGCATTATCATTCATAGCATTGGAATTACCATTAGCACTATCAATATTGTCATTACCATTATTACAAGAATTATTACCTTTATCAACATTACAGTCATCAACATTTAACTTAGCAAACCTATTCTGTAAATTTAAGTCAGCCTTAGATTTAACTAATTTAAAACCTTTTGCTGTTTTACTAGGTTTTTTAAAATTCTCATCATCTGAACATTCCAGATCCGAAATTAACATTTTACGTTTATTTTTAACATTAATACTATCATTAGAAATACAAGCACTGTCATCCTTACTAATACTAATCAAACTGGCAATGAGTATATCACACTTACCTTGTAAGCTGGCCGCGCAGTTCTTGTATAACTCCACTGTCTTGAAAATATATTCACGGTACTTAATTTCCATTTCCGTAGGCATATTTTCACACACACAATCTGTAGCACGTCGAACATTATCCGCTTCACATAATAACTTTGAAATGCATGTTTTTATGCATGCAATACCACGTTTCACATAATCCGGGTCCGGCGAGATAAATTTATTCACTTCCAAATTCAGCAAAATTTTTGCATATTTTGATCCATTGAACGGTAGATTTTCCAAAAAATATATCGGGTCGGGCACATCCGGGATTAATTTACTCGATGCTTGCGGATTAGTATCACACGTTGTATCCTTTACGGGAACGCACGAGGTGTCGATGCACGTGGCAGGGCTATCCGTTATCACGTTATCAGTAGATTTTTCTCCTAACGGGGGAAAAACATTCACATCTCCTGTATCGCAATCCATGATGATTAGACGAAGCACACAAATAAATGTCGATCACGTGCAGCAGCTAATAAAAGCGAACTCCAGCGAAAAACAAAAATAAGAAGCGAGCAGCAGTATCGTCTGACATCTTAGCGATATAGCACAGAATTATATACATAGTTATATCGCTATATAGCACTCGTAGGACGTCAGCCACGAAAACTGGCAAATTGACGATATCTCCGTTCTTGATGGCAGTGATTTGCCTTATTTTTTGGACTGGTATACCCAGATCTTGTATTTCCTTCTGTAGGATTTCGATTTTTGTGGTGGCCGGAACTTTCTTAATAACTGCCTTAATAGGCTTCTTGGAATTCATTTGAAAAGTATGAAAGGGAATTTCCTTATTTTGCAAATATTTGGTGATTTCGCGGTAGTGGTCGGGTTCGAAAACTCTGATTGTGAGTCTTCCTCCTTTTAGGTCTCCTGTATAATTTTTGATGCCGAGTACATCTTCAAAATCGTCTTTCATCTTATCCCAGTTTCCGGCGAGAACTATTGGTGGAATATGACCCGCGGTTTTCTTTGGGGTTTCAAAGGGAGTACCATTTTGAGTCCCGTCATCCATGTTAACCTCATTTTCTAATGGTTCAAAAGTATTTTTCTGGCTTCGGTAATCCTTTTCCGTATTCGAATGATTTCTTTTATGTGTTTTGCGAGGAGAGGTAAAACCTTCGCTATCAACTGTTTTCTTTTTGCGCGTTCTTCCGCTAGAAGTTCTTTTTAGGTTAGCTGAATTCGATCCCTTTTTTGGGGTAGCTGGTGTTTTTAAGAATTTAGCGTTACTATCAGGTGTGGGGTTAGCACTAACTATTTCTATTTCAGGTATTTTACCATTTTCCTTTTCCTCTAAGTTATCATGTATGATACAAAGATTTTTAAGTTGTTCTTCCATAATCGTAAGCCTAGGATCAGCTTTCGGTAAATTAGAATTTTTTAAACTCTCAATTTCTGTTTGCAAGTGGTTAATTTGCATAGATAGGCGATTGTAATCGATATGACCTCCATTACTCTCACGTATCTGCTCAATTAAACTACGTACATTTTTATCCTCTAAACTGCTCATTTCTTGCTGCTTAACCTAAACCATTGGCCCGGTAATGCATGCTCAGAAATAAACAAGTCAAAAAGAACTTACCAGACGCTTCAGACGCTGATGAGACAGGTAATCCACTGAGAAAACACGAGTGCTGTACACTAAGTGCGAATATAACTCACCAGAATTCTAAAAAATTCTCCCGATTTTAAGAGTATGAATGCAAAGAACAAGAAATTACACATATCAGCAGAATGACACCCACCGACAACTTTCGTTCAAAACTTCAAAGCTTTTTGACCACGTCCTGGGTCCGAAAATCGAAAATCAATGCTATAGTCTACGTCACAACTACGTTATGAGTTTTTGCCTATAACTCAAGTGTGGCCGAAGGCCTCTCATTTATTTTATTTTATTTTTAGTGGGGGTGCTACAGCACCGCGCCCGTAGGCGAAAATGTCGAGGTGGCAGGTCATACAGGGAAGGCAGAGAAATTTAAATAAATTACTTCAGGTGCGTGCAGTAGGTACTGGGTCCGTAATATCAAGAGGAACTATTAAAGCCGATATGGTTACCTGGTTACCTGGTTAAGAGCTATACCGGGCTACTGCCAAGGCAGCGATGCCGGTTCATGAAATAAAGCCCTAGGGCACATGACGTAATAGAATCCGGACGTGGGTGAATCTCGGAAGAGAAGACGGAGGCAGAAGAAAAACGAAAAGGTGGCCTAGGACATCGCAAAAGAAGTGACAAGACCAGAACAGCGGAGAAAGCTATTCATTGACATTGAAAAAGGCAAAAACGAGGCAAAAACTTGACTATAAACGAATAAAAGTTCAAAAAATGCTACAAAATTCCAACAATGATATTTACAAAGATAAAATACACAGGTGCATGAAAGAGTAAAACAATGATATACAAATGCAAAAGAAGGTTAAACAACTACCAACGAGGAGTTGTCATGAGAGCTCTTGTCAGATTCCATCTATGATTGTGTGAGCAGCTAATGGGCGAATGAATTTGTCTTCTGAAAGGACTTCATAATTGAAAATCTGGGAGTAATTCACAAAGTCACACTGCACAGCCTTGTTGAAAAATTTATCATTAGATTTTTTAATATAGTCCTGTATTGTTTCAAGCTTGAGATCTCTGTGGAGAAGTTCGTTTCTTATAAAGAAGTGGGCATCAGTGATAGTTCTAAGGAATTTATTCTGAACTACTTGCAGATGATAAAGTTGCTTACAGGTAGCAGTGTTCCAGGCAGGAGAAGCGTAACAAAGAATTGGCCTAATACAGGAAGTATAGATATGCGTTTTGGTACGTAAACTGAGATTAGAGTATTTTCCAATGACAGGCAAAAATCTGATCATGATGCCTAATGCTTTGTTCTTGACACTTTGAATATGATCAGACCAGGTAAGCTTACTATTGAGAATGATGCCAAGATATTTAGCTTTAGATACTATGGGAACAGGTTCTTGAAACAGAAGGAGATCTTGAAGGTTATTGAACTTTTTAGATTTATTGAGGATAAGTAATTGCGACTTGGTGGCGTTGATTTTGACTCTCCAGTTAGTGCACCAGTCTTCTACTGAATGAAGATATTGTTGCATCTTGGCGATGGCTTGTTTCGCTTGGATGGATTTAATAGCAATTGCCGTGTCGTCAGCGTAGCAGGCGAGAAGAGAATAATGATTAAGGTTTGGTTTAGGGAAGTCAGAGATGTAGAATAAATAGAGAATTGGTCCTAGGATACTTCCTTGGGGGACGCTTGATCTGATGGGCTTGAAATTGGATTTTTCATTGCCTTGAATAACATAGAAAGTACGATGTTGGAGAAATGAGTAAATAAGAAGAATCAGTTCTCGTTGGAGACCCATATTGATAAGTTTGAAAATGAGCCCCTCATGCCAGACGCGGTCAAAAGCTTTTGCTACGTCTAGCATAAGGAGCGCAACACTTTGCTTGTTATGAAAAGCAGCTCCAATAAATTCGACGATGCGTACGAGTTGTCTTGTGGTACTAAGATTCTTTCGGAAACCGAATTGCTCATCAGGAAGAAGAGGAAGATAAGGTTCCAGTCTTGTTAGAATAAGCCGCTCGTAAATTTTCCCTAAGCTCGAAAGCAGACTGATAGGTCTGTAGCCATCTGGTTTAGAAGAATCTTTTCCAGGCTTGGGCAGGAGAAAGATTTTGGCTTGTTTCCATGAAATTGGAAAGTAGTTGTGCGTAAAACAGGCATTAATAATACTGGTTAGTTTGCAAATGATGGTGTTAGGGAGGTTTCTGAGCATTTTATTAGTAATTTGATCAATACCTGGAGCTTTCTTGATGTTAAGTTTTCTGATGATGTTAGTGATTTCTATAGGAGTGGTGAGCCTGATCAGATTATTAACACTAGGGATATGCAGCCAAGAGTGCACGTAATTTTCCAAGTCTTCTTTGAAGGTTTGATTCATGGGTTCTGTATTAGGAGTAAATTGATTTTCCAAATATTCAGCAAAGATTTCAACTTTATCTTTGAGCGAGTAGGCAACTTTGTTATTTGAATAGATAGGTTTGTTGTAAATGCTAGGTCTTTTGAGATTTTGAAGGTATTTCCAAAGGGAGCCGTCATTTATATTGAGTTTTGAAATAAATTCATCTCTGGTTTCTTGTTTAAAATCTATGATGAGGCTTTTGATTCTTCTGTTAAGGGAGTTAATTTCTCTTTTAAGTTCTGGATCCCAATTCCTATGCCAAAGTTTGAGAAGCCTGTTTCGTGTACGAATAATTTCTCTGATGCTGTGAGGAAGTCTGTAGTTCTTGCTTGTAAGTTGAGTGGTGGTAGTAGCATCTCTGAAGGCTTTAAGGATGGTGTCAGTAAGGCATTGAATGGCATGATCTATATCCTGCTTAGTGGAAAGGGAAGTGAATTTAGGAGGATGCTTGACCAGGATATTATAGAAGTAAATCCAGTCAGTATTATGTCTTATAATCGGCGGGTCTTCTTTGATGACTCCTACGTCAGCAATAACAGGAACATGATCCGATGTGAGTTCTGCTTTTACTTCAAGGGATATGGGGATAGAAATGTTAGAAAGCATGATGTCCAAGATATCTGAGTATCTAAGATTTGCAGGTCGAAATGTAGCTTCAGAAGGTATATGGATATAAATAGGATGGTTGCAGATATAATTGTGCAAGATGCGACCATTGGTGTTGGTGCGTCGACAACCCCAGTCGATGTGCTTAGAGTTCAAGTCCCCAGCAATAATTACTTGTTGGTTTTCAGGAAAAAGTTCAGTGAGCATTTCGTTTGAGAGTCTATGTTTAGGAGGATTGTAAATTGCAGTGAAGTGGATGGTGTCGTTTTGAGGCAGAGTGACTGCTATTGTTACACTCTCATAGCCTGAGGATTGGTTATGCGAGACAAGGCAGGACTGTAAGGATTTCTTAACAAGAATGGCTGTGCCGCCGCCACGTTGTGAAAGTCTATCTCCACGGTAGGTGTGGTAATTTGGTACATAAAGTCTATCTGCTGGTATGAGGTGAGTCTCAGAGACCATGCCGATATCAATTGAATATTCAATTAAAAAGTTTGTAAATTCTTCAAGCTTGTTTTGAATGCCAGCAGCATTCCAATAGCAAATTTTGAGAGGAGAGTCCATATTATTGAACTTGCTGGTTGGAGTTAGAAGTATCTGATGTATTTGGATTGTCTTGTTTTCTGATGTTTTGAGCAAGGAGTTGTATGCCTGAGCTTTCTAAGAAATTTACCAGAGTATTTAGATCATCAAAAATCTTTTTGGCCTCTGTGATGAAGCTGGGAGTAGTTCCATTTGATGTTTTAAGAGCTTCAGCAAAAGATTTGTTAATTACAAATCTATCAGCGTATGATTTAACATCTTCTTTCCTTTGAGGCTTGGGGAATTTTTCACAACCCCTAAATGAGGCTGTGTGTTCAAGTCCACAGTTTGCGCACTTGGCAGGTGCATTTTTATCTTTTTTACATGTTCTGGAGTCGTGACCTTCTCCGCATTTCACGCACTTGAAATCTTTATGACAAGCAGCTTGTGAGTGATGGAAGCCCTGGCATCTGAAGCACTGGACTGGGCCAGTGCGTCCTTTGTATGGTTCCACCTTGATGTGTAATCCGGCGATTTTTCTTTCAGTTGAAATTTCCTTGGATTTTTCTGTTTTTGGAAGAGTGATAAGAAAAAGGGGATATTTTTTAATTTCCCCTTTGTATCTTTTAGTAAGTTGAGTAACGTTTATTACAGTGTAGTTTTTGCTAATTAGATCATCTTTGATCTCATCTGTGTCAGTATCTATAGGTAAGTGGCGAATAACCACTTTGTGATTCTTTTCTTCAGGTAGTAAGAAGGAATGGTATTTAACTTCTTTTAAGTTTAAAATACGAGTCATTTTTCTATGTGTATCTATGCTGGATACTTTAATTTTGAATCCATCCTTTTGCATATAACCGGTATAGTCCGTTTTATCAGATAAATCATGTTCAAAGAATAATGATTTAAGTTTTGACCAGTTATATAATTTGTCATTAATATATATGGCTGGAGGTGCTTTACCTTTTCTAGTTTGATTTTCTTGATTCATTTCATCAGTAGAGGCTTCGTTAGGGTCAGTTGTATTAAGATCCATTTGTTCTTGGTTGAGTGAAGTAGCTGTATGTTTTGTTTGTGCAGCATTCATGGAGTAAGAGAAACCTTTTTTCCTTTTTCCTACAGTTCTGTCCCCTTTTGGGCGTTGTTCTTCTTCAGAACTATCCGTGTCTTGAATCAGTGAGATTTCTGTAGAAATTTCTGTATTCACTTTACTTGGTGAACTTTTCAATTTTTTGCGTTTAACAATTTTCCATTCATTTTCTGTAGGTAAAGAAGAATTTTCTTCTTGATTTTGTTCAATAGATGTTTCAATTTCTTTTTCAGCAGTTATTAAGGCTTCATACACTTTTTGTAATAAATCCAATTCTCGTTCTTCTTTAATCAAAAGAGATCCATCTTGCTTTTTATTTTTGAGCTCCTCGATGGTAGCCGCGAAAACTTTCAAAAGCGCGTCCATGTTTCCGAATCCAAAAGAAATCCTATCCAAAATGGAGCCTGTGCAAATCCAAAAACCTTAATGGATGGAGAACGGCGCCCCGGAACCAGACCCACACGAAGGTGTTCTGGCAGACGGATGAGCCGTTGGAACCTCACAAGGCCCTTGACTTCCACCTGACAGCGGAAGCTTGAGGGTAACTATGCGAGGTATGAAATCCAACCAATAAAACGATCCGAGGATCAAAATCCAACCAATAAACGATAAGCAATTAATGGCGTTAAAACTACTGAGGGCGAAAGAGCAGACGATCATCGAACAGCAGCGAACGCAGGTCACGTGACGGTACAGGTAGAGTCCTCGCAGAGAGCAGCGTCGACAGACGACCTAACCTCAGCGCGTTTCCCCCTCTTATTTAAAGCCGATATGAGCTATGTGCGAGTCATTTCTAGTAGAAATTGCAAGTCCATAGAATACCAGTGGGCGTGACGCGAGGGCCAATCAGAAGTAAGTAGGCGGTCCTAAGACCGCAGCACAGGTCTTGAAAAAACAACTAAACACTTTCGTGAGTAGCCGATTGCATATCCAAAGTTGATCAAAGTCCAAGTTCAGACAACTGTCTGTCTATCGCTTTGACTATGTAAAGCTTAATTTACACAATAAAAACATTGAAGAGTTACAAAGGTCCTAATTTCAATTTCATCGTCAGATAAATGTACATACATAAGTTCAGGTAGTAAGGAGAATATGCCATGAGCATGCTATCAGGTAGGAGTGAACTTTAAAAGTCGTAGTTTTGGTTCATGAAGTAGTCGATGGCAGACATGCCGACTTCTAACTTTTCCATGATAGTTTTTGCTGATTTAAATTTATTAAAAAAATGTTTAGCTTGTGTTAATCGAATTTTAATCCATTCAAGGAAATTCGGTTCTTCATTGGTAGTTGCTTGATCTTTAGGCCACGCCTTGGGAGGGTCAGGGATTCTTTGCGAGTTACGCGAAGGTAAACTTGGGAAATCTTCGTTTCTCAAATTAAATTCAGGATTTATTTGATTATTTTGCATTCTTTTTCCTGCTATTCTTTCTGTGATTTTTTTCTTGATATTTTCAGGGTTCTTGCTGCAACCACGATAGGATGCGACATGATTAAGTCCACATAGCACACAAATAGGAGGGTCAGTCTCTTTTTTTGACTTACATTGATAAGTTTCATGCATTTGAGCGCATTTTAAGCAGCGCTGGGTATAGTGACACAGATCCCGTGTATGCCCATATCTCTGGCATTTATGACATTGCACGGGACCTGGCCGTGACTTGTACTTAACTATTGCAACATTTAATCCTCTGAGTTTTCTCAAACTGAAGATTTTCTTTCCTTCGATACTGCGTTGAACGTCTACGACGTAAATGGGTATCTTAATAACTTCTCCAGTCCAGTCCAGTCCAGTCAAGTATTGCCGGAATATCGTAGCAATTGCACGATGTGTCCGGCTCCTGATAATTTGCCCAAAAGGCACATGATATGGGTAGGTCCAGGTAGGTGAAATACATACACGAAAAAGGAGGGGGGGGTGACCATGCATCACCAGGTTTAGAAAAACCAAAAATGATCACAATCGGCGCAGCGACAAGGAGAGAGAAAACGCAAAACCAGACAAATGGCCTAGAGCGCAAGAAATATAAAACGCATAATATGAAATTAAATACAGACACAAATATAAAATACAAACATAAAGAAATACAAATATGCAATGATAAAAATACAAATACAAAAATAGTGAAAATAAAGTTGAATAAGTAGAATATATACATTACGTACAGACCAGCAAATAGCTAGCAAAAGTAAGTGTCAAGTGCTTTACGCGGGAAAGTTTAAATTACATATATGTGCGGCATAAGGTCTGATATATCTGTCCTCTATGAGAATTTCATAGTCAAGGGTGTTGAAGATCTCCAGGTGTGGGCAAGTGAGAGCCTTGTTGAAGAACTTGTCATTAATTCGAAGAAGATAATCTTTGACAGTTTCAATCTTTAAATCTCTGTGTAACATATCGTTGGACACAAAGTAATGGGCATTCGTAATCAGCCGTAAAAATTTGTTTTGCATAACTTGTATTCTGTAGAGGTCGCGTGATGTAAAAGCTGCCCAGGCCGGGGAGGCATAAGAGAAAATAGGGCGCACTATTGCCGTATAAAGGTGCTTCTTACGTAACAAATCCAGTTGCGAATACTTTCCTAAAAGCGGCATAAGGCTTTTCATAACAATTACGGTCTTGTTTCGGATGTGATTGAAGTGATCAGTCCACGTAAATTTGTGATTAAAAACCACACCTAGGTAATTGGCCTTTTTTACAATTGGGACTTCTACGTCGAAAAGGGTAAGTCTGACATTTAAGGACTTTTTAGCCTTCTTCTTGCTAATAATGAGTAATTGCGATTTAGTTGCATTTATGGCGATTCGCCATTTGGTGCACCAATGCTCTATGTGCGGAATTGTTTCTTGAAGTTTAGCAATTGCAATGGCCGGACTTAGGGATCTCACCGCCAGCGCCGTATCATCGGCGTAGCACCCCAGGTAATTATTTAATCCAGTAAATGGTTTCGGGAAATCTGACACATAAAATAGATATAAAATTGGGCCAAGAATAGAGCCTTGGGCCACGCCGGCATTTAATCTTCTCTGCGTAGAAGTATCTTGTCCGATATTAACAAAAAATTTTCTATCTTTAATAAATGAGTATATAAGTAAAGTCATCTCCCGATCAAAGTCATTTGCAATTAGCTTGAAGATAAGCCCCTCATGCCAGACGCGGTCGAAAGCTTTCGCCACGTCCAGCATGAGGAGGGCAACTTTTTGATGGTTATGAACAGCAGAGCCGATGAATTCCACTAATCTGACTAACTGCTTTGTAGTAGATAATGACTTGCGGAAACCAAACTGCTCGGGAGGGAGCTTTTCAAGATATTTTTCCATGCGTTTCAAGATCACCTTTTCATATATTTTACCCAATCCGGGTAGCAGACTAATTGGGCGACAGCCGTCCGGCTTTGTAGTATCTTTTCCAGGCTTGGGGATAACTATAATTTTTGCGGTTTTCCATTTTGTTGGAAAATAGCTATTCTGCAGACATGCATTTAAAATACTTGCGTATTTGGTAATAATGTTTATAGGTAAATTCTTGATGGTAAAATTAGTAATAGAGTCGTACCCGGGGGCTTTCCGATTCTTTAACCTCCTTATAATTTCAGAAATTTCAAATGGAGATGTGAACTCCGTCTTGTTGCGCACAGATGGACCTGTGAGATAGTCTTGAACGCAGTAGCGAACATCATAAACAAAAGAGTAATCACAAGGATTCTCATTTGGCAGGAATTGTTTTTCGAAATGTTCAGCTAACATATCGGCTTTTTCTTTGTTGGTAAGAGCGATTTTGTTCCCATCGGAAATGGGCTTATTTACTGGTGAGCTGCGCTTGAGCTTTCGAGTAAATGACCAAAATTCGTGGTTGGGTTCATTGAAGCTGGCGATTTTGTCATTCCACCTTTCAATACGATATTGCTTTATTTGGACTCTAATTTGCTTATTTAATCTATTAAGTTCTTTCTTGATACGCGGGTCCCACGAGCGGTTCCATTGCTTGCGTAATCTGTTCCGTATCTTGATATCTTCACGAATATGACGGGGGAGAATGTCCGGATTTTGTTCGCACGGGATTTTACGAGTAGCATTCGTGAAGGCACAGTTAATCCGGTCCGTGAGTGCATTAATCGCACGGTCAATATCAGTTGCAGTCCGCTGGGGTCCCGTATCTGGCGGGTTTTCTCGAAGAAATTGCTTGAAACAATCCCAGTCGGTGATGGTTTTAATTTTCGTATCATCACTTTTCTGAGTGCCTAAAGTAGCAATAACCGGCACATGATCCGAAGTTAAGTCCATATGTACATCTAAGAAAACTGGAATGGAGACAGTTGTGACAAGAATGTCCAAAATATTACCTTTATTTACCTGTGATGGTAAATAAGTATAACTTGTGGGCGCATAAAAGTACACAGGATAATTGTTGACAAAATTGAAGAGTGTGTCACCATTAACGTTTGATTTTCTGCAGCCCCACTCACGGCTTTTAGCATTAAAATCTCCTGCTAAGATAATGGGTTTGTCTGAGGGCAGCAATTCTGCTAGGATGTTATCGTCAAGTGAGTGCTTGGGTGAATTATAAATTGCGCTGAAATAAACAATGCCAAAGGCAGGCAGTAAAACAGAAGCAGTAATGAGTTCCAGCCCATTCAGGCGTACTTCGTCAATATAGCAAGACTGGAGCGAATTTCTGACGAAGATAGCTGTGCCGCCACCCTTGTGGCTAAGTCTATCGCACCGATAGCATCTATAATTTGGGATGTTCATGCGATGGCTCGGGTTGGCATGCGTCTCAGAAATGAGAGCAATTTCAATCTCATTTGTTATTAGGAAATTTTGAAGTTCTTGAAGTTTATTAAGACCGCATCTCGCATTCCAAATCATGACCTGTACTGGCGCTCTTTTAATTGGATGCATGGCTATTATCACTAGTTACGCTTTTATTATTTTCCTGATTGGTTTATAACTTCTCCATCTTTGAGGGTAGTTAATTATCTGATTTTTTCAACTGGAATACCGTTGGCTTTTAATTCTTTTTGCAATGTTTCTTTATGCGCGTTAGATGGTAAGTTTTTAATTACTGTCTTTATAGGCTTCTTAGAATTTAGCTTGAAGGTGTGGTAAGGTATTTCCTTCTTTTGAAGGTAGTCAGCTATGGCACGACAGTGATTTGGTTCAAAAACTCTGATGGTGAGTCTTCCACCTTTGATATTACCCGTATAATTATTTATATTTAATTTTCCTTCAATGTCCTCTTTCATGGCATCCCAGTTGCCGTTAAAAGTCGGCTAAAACAATGGGAGGGAGGTGTCCTGTCGTTTTCTTGGGTAGTTCGAATTGTATTTCAGAATTATCTTCATCCATACTATCTTCGCTATTTAAAACATCAAAGTTATTCTTATGTGAGGGATAAGTTTTTCCGTTTCAGAATTCTTTCTTTTGTGAGTCTTGCTTGGTGAGGTAAAACCTTCATTATCTGTGGTATTTTTCTTGCGGTTTTTATAGCTTGTCGTACGTTTTATTCTTTTTGGTTCCGTAGTTGGAGTATTAGTGGAGTTATTTTTCTCATTTTTTGTGTTTTTGGGTTGAGTTTCCTCATCCAAACTAATTTGTCTTTTTTGTATTTCCTTATTAAGGATTTCAATTTTCATCATAAGTTCCTGAAAGTAGGGATCCTCTTTCGGACTGTTTGCTGCTACTAAGTATCCGTATTCAGTTTGTAATTTTTGAAATCGTAAACTAAGACTAGTTTCATGACTCGCACAGTAAACTCAGCTAACTCCTGTCTCCGTAATTCATGATTCAGGCTGCTATTCCTAACCAAAGGCCGGGTAATGCATTCTGAGATGAACAGAAGAAAAGAACTTACTAATTCCAAGATTGTTCCAGACGCTAGTGTAAACAATCCCAGACTAGGTCACGAGAGCTGCAAAAATCCGACCTCGTCTCCTAGAGTTCAGCAGTCGAAATTATCCGATCCGATCCATATACATATTGCCGAAGTGCCGCTAGTACATGCGGCGTTATCGGCTCCTGAGTATTTAGCCGAAGGGCACATGACAGTGAGAAGTCCTAATAGATGAAAAAGATGATTGAGATGGTAAAAAAGAGAAGTTCCAGAGGCGACAGGTCGCGTAGTGGGCCAAAAACAAGCAGAAATCATGACAAAAACTGTAGATGCAAAACCAAAAGACAGGTCTGAGAGGTGGCACCATCTATCGGAAACAGAAGTAACTAAAAAGAAGATTTTTAGTGAATCGTAGTGCAGAAGGGTGAGCAAATTAAAAGTCCATCTTGATCATTTCTTCTACAATTCTCAAAGCAAGTAGAACTTTTTCTTGAGGAGATTGCAGCTTTTTGCATTTTTCCACAAATGTCATGAATTTGTGGATAATCTTCATGAGATTTTCATCTGGATTGAAATCATTTGCGCGGCAAGAGGCAGCATCAGAGTAGGATTTCCGTCCAGTAGGAAGTTTATCAGTAGTTGTCGGCTCTTTCGACGAGGGCTTATCAGATAAATTGAAAACAGTCGATTGAGTATTCTTCTTTAACGGTATTTTCTTTCGAATCGTGGGTCGAAATTCACAAGTTTTTGCAGACGCTACATGGTCCAATTTACAATTGACACAGGTAGGTTTTTCTTCTTTTTTCAATTTACATGTGTATGTAAGGTGATCCTTACCACATTTCAAACATCGAGGCTGGTTGTTGCAGAATAACTGCCCATGTCCGTAGCGTTGACATCGGTAACACATCATTGTGTTCCTGTTACTTTTAAATTTTCTAAAAGACACCTTGAGGTCTAGTAGTTTCTTTTTATGGTAGATACTTCGTCCAATATCAGTTCTCTGAAGAGAGACAAAGAAAACTGGAAGTTTAATTTCATCTCCATCCTTTTTCTGCGTAAATTGAGACACTTTAATTACCGGAAAACCTTCTTTGCATAGTTCACTCTTGATTTCTTCAGGGGAGGAATATTCAGTAAGACCACGAACAACAACTTTGAGTGGAGTGTCTTTCTTAGCACGGAATGTGCTAAACTGAATATCATGCTTCATCAGTATGGCAAGCGCTCGATCGCGATGTTCGGCAGAATCAAACAGGATGGTTATCTTCTGTCTGGTCAGTATACCAGTAAATCTCTGCACACCATGTTTGGTAAACAGGCTTCTGATTTCGCTCCATGAGACATCCGGCCGGAGACAGATGATTGGCGGAACTCTTTCTTTTTTGATATCAGGCATGGAAACACAAGTGTTTGCAGGCGGATCATTTTTCTTCAAAATTTCAGAACTGGTATCCATAATTTCCTCAGTGGATAAGACATCAAATGAATTTTTAACAGAAACGTCCGGAACCGAAGTTGGAGGATCTGCGTTGACGGGTGTGGTACTAGACTCAGAGTTCCGGGCAGTAGGCAGCTTGGCAGTTTTTTGTGGTTGTGTCCACTCATTTTCATCTTTCCTGGAGGGTGAAGCATTAGAAGTCTGGGTCTCCGACTTTCTCTTTCTTCGTAAATTTTGCCGACGGACAAGTTCAATAGTGAATTTATCCCCTTTTCCAAACTGTTTTGCATGATTTGGATCGTAGAACTGACTTCGTTCCATATCATAAGCATCTACAAGCGCGTAGAAAACCTTTTCAGCTCTTCTTAAGGCAGGTTTGCCTGATTTGCCTGCCTTCAGTTGCTGCTGAATTTCGTCAACTGTCCTGAGAGCATTAAACAGTTCTTTATCTTCAGGTTCGTTTTCTGAGAGACCAAGGCAATGCAGAACAGCATAAGACTGATCTACAAGAACAGCGCGGTGTTCGTTAGGCATAACGGAGTACAGTGCACACAAGGCGATACGGCGAACAGTAATCACGTGACAAGAAGTCAAGCAAGAGCTGCAGGGACGTACAACGATCCGATCCGATTCATATACGTATTGCCGAAGTGCCGCTAGTACATGCGACGTTATCGGCTCCTGATTGATTGCCTAGAGGCGCCTAACGGTGAAAGATCATAACAGGTGGTAAGGAGGATTGAGGTGAGAAGAAGAAAGGGGCGACCTTGCGTCACAAGGCAAAAAGCCAAAGTTGGGAACATAAGCCATTAAAGGCCATTAAAGCAAGAACGAGGCCGATCGAATATAAACTTTGACATTTAACAGATGTAATTCCTGGTAAGTGTAGAACATAAATGCATAGCAAGGTAATATAAAGAGAAATACAGTAAATATAAAAACACAGTGCAGTAAAATAATAAACTAATGAAAACTATTTACACTATATACATGTCATAAACAGTGGGTAATGTTATGTGGGAAGATTAGAACCGCATATGTGTGCCGCGTAGGGTCGAATATTGATATCTTATGCTTTACTGAATTTGTCATTTACTCTGTCGATGAAATCTTTCATATACTCAATTTTCAGATCTCTGTGTAATGTCTCATTAGAAACATAAAAATGCGCATTGGTAATTAGTCTTAAATATTTATTCTGTACTACTTGTAGTATCTTACACGCTGGGGAGGCATAACACATTATCGGACGGATGATTGCAATATAGAGATGTCTCTTGCGTTTCAAATCCAGTTTAGAGTGTTTACCTAATAGTGGCATAAGACTTTTCATAAATCCATAGGCCTTGCTTTTAACAGAATTGATGTGATCTTTCCAGGTAAACCTTCTATTAATAGTGATTCCTAAATATTTTGCCTTGGTAACTAATGGAATTTCAGTGTTGAACAGTTGTAGCTTGGTATCAGGTGGATTTCTTGGTAATTTCTTTCCAATTAAAAGTAGCTGCAATTTGTCTGCATTAATGGCTATTCGCCATTTAGTACACCAGTGCTCGATGTGAGGAATTATATCCTGCAATTTATTAATGGCAATGTTAGGGCTAAGCGACTTTATGGCCAGGGCCGTATCGTCTGCATAGCAACCAAGATAATTATTAAGGCCTTTCTGAACGTTTGGGAAGTCTGCTACATAGAACAGATATAACACAGGGCCCAAAATTGAGCCCTGAGCTACTCCTGCCCTAATTCTTCTTTGATCTGAAGTATCATTGCCAAATGAAACGAAAAATTTTCTATTTTTAATGAACGAGTAAATGAGCTGTGTTAATTCCCTTTGAAAATTGTGTGCAATGAGCTTGAAGATAAGCCCCTCATGCCAGACGCGGTCGAAAGCTTTCGCCACGTCTAGCATGAGGAGGGCGACCTTCTGATGATTATGTAGAGCAGATCCAATAAACTCTACTAGCCTGACGAGTTGTTTGGTAGTAGACAGTGTCTTCCTGAATCCAAATTGTTCTAACGGAAGCCTATCCATGTATTTGTCCATCCTGCGAAGTATGATTCTCTCGTACACCTTACCGAGTCCGGGCAATAGGCTGATTGGTCTGTATCCTTCTGGTGAAGTACCATCTTTGCCTGGTTTGGGCAGCAAAATAATCTTGGCAATTTTCCACTTGCTGGGAAAATATGATTTATCCAAACAGGCATTTAATATGCCAGTGAACTTGGTAACAGTGCTTAATGGAAGATTTTTAATTGTGATGTTATTAATGTCATCATAGCCGGGAGCTTTCCTATTTTTGAGTTTCTTAATTATATCCATGACTTCACTGGGAGATGTAAATTCAGTTTTATATCGGGCAGTAGGGCCATTTAGATAATCTTGAACACAGTACCTTACATCGTAAGTAAATACTGGGTCGCTTGGTATTTCATTGGGCATGAATTGGTTTTCAAGATGATCTGCCATTACCATGGCTTTATCTTTATCAGTAAGAGCGATAATTGTACCGCTTTTGATTGGTTTATTGCATGAGGCCGGTCGCCTGAGCCTTTTAGCAAAAGTCCAGAAATCATTACTGGGCTCGTTAAATTTTACAATCTTTTCATTCCATTTTTCTAGTCTATAATTTGTGATATTTTTCTTAATAAGGCGATTTAATTTGTTTAATTCTTGTTTAATTCTTGGGTCCCAGGTGAGGTTCCATCTTTTACGTATTCTGTTACGTTCTTTAATTTGTTCTCGGATAAAGCGGGGAAGAATCTCTGGATTTTGCTCCGCCGGGAGCTTTTTGGTGGCAAAATTGTAAGCACATTGAATTCTGGTGGTTAGTGCTTCTACTGCTAATTCAATATCTTCAGTGGTCTTAAGAGAGTTAATGTTAGGAGGATTCTTAATTAGAAAATTGCTAAAAGCATTCCAATCCGTACTTTTAATGAATTTGTCATCATTGACTTTGTTTGTACCTAAGGTTGCAATCACAGGAATGTGGTCGGAAGTAAGATCCATTTTGGTATCTAAATAAATTGGGATTGAAGTTGTGGTAATTAAAATATCCAGTATGTCACCTCTGCTAATTTGACTCGGTAGGTAGGTGTATTCAGATGGTGCGTAGAAATAGACAGGATAATTGTTAATGAAATTTAATAAAGCAATTCCGTTACTGTTTGTGCGTCTGCACGACCATTCAACATTTTTAGCATTCAAGTCGCCGGCTAGTATGACTGGTTTATCGGATGGCAGTAAGTCTGCTAGGATAATTTCATCTAAATGTACACGTGGCGGGTTATACATTGCACTGAAGTAGGTAATACCATAACTGGGCAGTAAAACCGAGACTGTAATAATATCATGTCCGTTTCTGCGGTCTTCCTTGATGTAGCAGGATTGCAACGAATTTTTGACAAAAATTGCAGATCCACCGCCTTTGTGGCTAAGTCTATCGCAACGATAGCATCTGTAATTAGCGATATTTACGCGGTTACAAGGATTCAAGTGAGTTTCTGTGATCATTGCTATATCAATGTCGTTGGTGATTAAGAAGTTTTGCAGCTCCTGTAGCTTAGCTAAAACGCTGTGTGCGTTCCATATCATTACTTGTATGGGTGCTTTGTTGAGGAGATTATAACCCATTATTAGTAATATTTTTAGTTAAAGTTTCCTGATTTGTAGCATTAGCCTGTTTAATTTGCTGTGTTATGTGTACAAAACCTGCGCTTTTGATAACCGAAACTAATTCGGCGAGATCAGAGAATACCTTCTTTGCTTCACTGATAGTTTCGCTAAAAGTACCCGACGAAAGCGCCTGGGCATAAGATTTGCCTTCAATTACTCTGCTTTGATAAGTTTTTTGTTTGTCCTCTTTCTTTTTAGGAAATTTAATGCAACCTTTAAAACTTGAAGTGTGATTTTGGCCGCAATTGGCGCAGCAGAGAGGTTTTTCCTGATTATGTTTGTCTGGGCAGTCACGAGATTCATGATTTTGAGCGCATCGCACACAACGAGGCTGGTAGTTACAACCTGCCTGTGTGTGGTTGAAGCCCTGACACTTGAAGCATTGTATGGGTCCTTGACGACCTTTATATTCTACAATAGTTACTCTAAAACTACATAGATATCGTTCCAGGTATATTTTCTTCATTTCCTCATTTTTTGGTAAGGTTACTAAAAATAGTGGAAGTTGGGAAACTTCCCCATTTCTTCGTCTAGTCATTTGTTTAATGTCAATGATGGAGTATTTTAATGCCTCTAATTCTTCCCTGATATCATCAATTTCAGTGTGTCGTGAAAGTCCTTTAATAACCACTTTGAGGTTTCTATCCTGGGGGAGAATATAAGAATGGTGTTCTACCCCTAGCTCTTTTAACATGCGTACAATCCCTCTGTAGCTATCTGGGTCAGTGGTAGTAACTTTGACTCCATCTGGGATGGTTTGACCAATGAAATCGAATTTCTTTTGCATGAACATTTTTCGAAGTTTACCATAAGTAAATTTCGTTTCTTTTAGAATTATCGGTGGTAATCTATTTATTTTGGTGGTTTCTTCCTGATTTTTATCAACTTTATTTGCAGAGTTAATCTGCGGGTCATCTTCAGTGTTTGTAGTATCCATGATCGGATCATCCGTATGTTCACTGGTAGTTTCACTACCATGTTGCTTTTGCGTAGTGTCCTCATCATTAGTTGTGTTAGTGTTTTCCACCCTGATGTCCTGTGAAACGTTATCCACTTTTGGAGAGATAATTTGTGTTTGTGTACTCAATTTGATTTTCTTATGTGCCTGACGGGGGTTTCTGTATCTGACTGTTTGATCTCCTCTGCGCTTAGCAGGTGTTTCTTCTTCCGAACTGATGTCCTTATCTAAAGTGTGTTCTTCGTCTGTACATGTAGAAGAGTCATCATGTAAATGTATGGGGCTTCTGCCTCTATCATTGTCGGAAAGTGACGTTTTGTCAGTAACATTTATGCTTGTATCCTGATTTTGCATGTTCTGTGTATCCTGACTGATATTAGTTTGTTCTTTCAGAACTTTAATCATATCCAACGAACTAATGAGAAAATTATAAAATTTACTCTCAATTTCCGTGAATGATCCATTGTGAGCTTTAGTTTGCTCGAGTTCGCTAATCTGTGTTTGATAATATTCGATCAGCCTATCCATGGTCTCGTTAGTCTCCATCGCTTCCTAATGGAACCGAAAATCCAGCGCCCTAAAAAGAAATCAGAACCTGTGCCCCGGAACTAGGCCCGCTCGAAGGCGTCCTAGCAGACGGATGGACAGGTGGAAGCTAGCTAGGCACCTGACAGCACGAGCTTGGGTGTAACTAAGCCAGCTAAAAATCCAAAATCCAAAATTATTCCGCAAAAGCGGTATAATTAACATTAAAAGCCTTTCAGCAGTAAATAATTACTTAGATGCTTGCAAAATTAAGATTCACCTAACCAGCGCTCAGTACGTTTGGCAAGACGCCGCGTAACAAATCGTAAATTTATTCTAAGTCCGTAAAATTATTTATCCAAAATAAATATAAATTCGATTGTAGCAATACAATCAGCAATTACATACCTAGAGCATTGAAAAATGCTTTTCGCAATTAATGGCATGCAAATACAGGGACTAAGTCGAAGAATTAACGTCGCTGGTGCCACGTGAAATCGCTAATCCTAAATTAGGCTTAGCCGTAGTAGCGAAGATCGGATTTGGCAGTTCACCTGATAAGCAACCTCCTCAGTTGAAGGCTCCCCTCCGAATACAACGACGTACAACGACGGCCATTAAGTCAGATATTTTTGCTAATAAAATACAAAAAGCGGTGACAGATGCCCAACAGGTCATAAAAAACTTATCTGACCTTATTTACTCCTACACAGAGCGACTGGCATGGCTGATGTGCCAAACACAGCGATGCCCGAATGTACTTTAAATTATAAATTATGGCGAGGCGGGGGGGCTGTAAACGAGAAGAGTGACAACTTAGAGGCGCCTCGTCTCCATAGCAACGCCTCTTTCGGGATGGTAATGCATTGTACTCGCGTTCCAGTACAGCACGTGGTCTTTTCTTTGAAGATGCAATTCCTGAATGATAGACAGGCAGGGTCTGGAGAACGGGGTTTCCGATCGAAGGAATCTTTTTGAAAACGTTTACCGAAACTCGCAGTATAAAGCGATTAAATGGAAGAATTTTGGCTGCATTATGAGTATCCTCACTCGTAACGTACCGAGGAGATTTATAAATTTGCCGTAGCATATAATTGCCGTAGCATAATATTTTGGAAAATTTGGACATGTTTCCTGTTAGTAATTGCAGCTACGCCCCAGACCGGCCTTGCGTATATTAGAATTGGCCTTATCATAGATTTATAGGGCAAGATCTTGTTATTTGTGGACAGGTCGCTTTTTCTAGTGAAAAAAGGCAGTAGTTGGGTTTTGACAGCTTTCGCATTTCAAACTACTTTCCAAATGTGAGGTTGCCAAGTTAATTTTGAATCAAGTATCAGACCTAGATACTTATAAAGAAGGAACTCAGGGAATTGGTTCTTCGAAGACATTCAAGTTAGGTAAATTTGGCTGCGCTCTTCGGATGAATAAGGTGGCAGCACATTTTGCGACATTAAATTTGATTTTACACAGTCCGAGCCAGAGCTCTAGGTGTGAGAGATAATCCTGCAATGCAGAGATTACCGTGGAGGTGTTGGAATGTTGTGATATGATGGCAATGTCGTCTGCATACAAAGCCAGATCGAAATTTGGAGCTTTAGGTATGTCATTAATAAAAATGTTGAACATTTGAGGTGAAATCAGACTACCCTGAGCTACACCGGCATAGATTGGGCGGGGATTGAGTATTCGTGGTTAGCTCGCACCCGAAAAGATCTTCCTGTCAGGTACGAGTTAAGGATTTTAATGATTTGCGCCGAAAAACCAAGCCGCATGAACATGTAGATAAGCGCGTCGTGCCAGGTCATATCAAAGGGTTTGGCAATGTCAAGGCAGACAATTCCAGTTTTCTCTCGTTTACGAAAGCCTTTCTGAAGGAATTCGGCTACACGGAGTAACTGGTGTACCGTGGAGTGTTGAGACCGGAAGCCAAATTGTTCGGCGATTAATAAATTTTGATCACAGCTGAATTCATTCAGGCGATTAAGTAAAACAAATGCATAGATTTTTTAGAGAGATGATAGCAGACTAATTGGTCTGTAGTTGACGGCGAGATTTAAATTTTGACCCGGTTTTGGAATAGGAATGACTGCGGCAAAAATGTTCAACACGTGAGTGTATGCGCTTTTGTTTAACCGTGCGGTTACATTTGGTGTCGTTATTTGGAGTCAATTCTGTTGCAAGGCTGTCAGCTGAAGCTTCAGCCTTTTCAGTGTCTGTGTATGCTATCTGTGCGTCATCCACCGCGCTTGAAAGAGCGGAATGTGTTTAAATTATTTGCGTAATCGGGCTGCTGCGCGCCAAACCGATCCGTCGTCAATCGTTAGGGACTCAATGTAGTGTTTCCACTCCGCTTGTTTTAACAAGAAGGTTTCAGATTTAATCTCGTTCTGTAGTCTGCGAAATTGAGCACGGATACTGGGATCGCGTGATCTTTGCCAAATTGTTCGCAAGTAGTTGCGTTGCTTAATTTTGAATTTAGTCTCAGGCGGGAGCCTAGCTCCCGGGTGAGTGATAGGTTTCGAAGCCGCAGCTCTCGCTTCTTTTAATATAGACTCCAAATTTTTGATACACCTGTCAAAGTCCGCATTGCTGGAAACTTGATAGGGGGTAGCTGTACGTTCTAAAATAAACCGAACATCTTCCGAATTTGTTGAGACTTGCTCCTGTAATTTTGAATGTCGATTTTGGGTAACTAGGGTAATCAAAACAGGGTAGTGATCAGAATCCATCTCCTGTATCACTTTAATTTCATGCCGAAAATGAACATTATAAAAAGCAGCCAGATCAAGAACTGCGGGGGACCCTCTAACAGGGTGATGAGTCGGGGCAGTAGGAGCTATGATTTTAGGTCTTAGGTCTTCGCTTATGCAATAGGTATACGACCCTAAAGTCTTTACCTATCTATAACTGTCCTTAGTAGGAATCCTAAAAGTGAAAAAACAAATTCCAAAAGTTGGAATAAACCTGTACACTTGAAGTGTTGAATGACATCCAAAGTGGAAGTGTAACATTGGGCAAAATAGCGATTTAACATCTGAAGTATAACTTTCACATCGTAAATGAAATTTAATACATTAGTAGCATAAAAACTTTGGCACAACTTTCTCCTCGTATTTGCTACGTCTGAGTGTCCTCCTTCCTCCGTGTCTTAGAACAACAGAATAGCGTGGGCTTAATAGTTGAGGCATATCACAGTAGTGGGCGGAGCATAGTCGCAGAAAAGAAAATAAAAAACACTAAATTCACCATGCACATCGATCACCACAACTCGTTATGATGTATCGTCTTTGGTCTTTTACAGTGTTGAATGACTGTGTAGTCATAATCTCCAATGCTACGTACAGCTTCATTTTCATGATTATCACATTTGGTGTAGAAATTATGTGAGGCAATTAAGATCTCGCTATCTAATGGTTTGAGCTATGATCTGTACATGGGAGCTTTGAACCCATGAATTTTGTTTAATGCCATACCGGTTCCTATTTGTACAGAACCATGCTGTATGGCGTGTGTTTAGATTACCAGCAATGATTAGGTGATTTGAAATCGTTAATAGTTTATCAAAATCACTGACACTAAATACATGCCTCCGACGAGCAGCTCCTTGTGGGGGGAGGTAAGCCGAAACAACAGTGAGAGGGGAGAATTTTATATAAAAGTTTGTACAATAGTCGCTTCCAAAATGTTCCAAATCGGGGAGTATCATGTGATGCCTTACTGAACGCTTAACATAGATACATGTGCCACCACTTCCGTGTCGGCCGTAAGACACCTTGTCAGTCGAATAAAGGTCATAATTCCCTATTCTGGGAATACGTCCTGGGATAAAGTGGGTCTCTTGGACCAAAATCACATCAAGATCTTACTCTGCAATAAAATCTCGGACTTCATTGATCTTACTGTAGAGTCCGTTTGCATTCCACGTGCACATGGAAAGTGAGCCTTTGGCTACAAGACGTTGATCATTTGAACGGTTGAATTTTAGGACGTAAATGGTAGGTTCTGCGATTATATCAGGAGACAGGGGCCGAAAATTTAGCCAGATTAGTCTGAAAGCTCAATATAGCTTTCGTATAAATAAAAAGCTCTTATCAAGGCGTCAGCCTGCCTAAGCTTGGTCATAGCCTTTTTGAAAGCTAGTAGCAGAATATGCTTATCTACCGCAGGGTCGCAGATGTCACTTAAGCATTTTAGAGTGGAGGCGAAAATATCGTCCGAATCAGCACGGTCTGCAGTGGAAACTTCTGGCCAGACAGCATTTTTGGCTGAAACCGGCAGTGCTGGACGAATAGAAACCCTATCTGGCTCTTTGGTAACATTCCTTGCCGCCGATGCATAACTCAGCGGTTAACACTACTGGGGCGAGCATGTGTGGGACATCTTGGAACGGCGTTTGCCGGGTTGGTTTCTGTGCTCTGAGTTGGAACTGCCGAAGCAGTGGCGCTTTTCTTAGGTGTGGTTTTGTTTCCACGAGACTGTTTATTTCCTGGGAAACGAGGACATGATCGAAAATTTGCAGGATGATCCCCAACACAGTTGCAGCAAGTAGAAGGAATATCATTTGGTCGTGTGCATTCAGAGGCCCAGTGTGGCCCAGAGCATCTCACACAGCAGATTTGAGTGCTGACTTCCGAAGAATGGAAGAAACCCTGACACCTAAAGCATTGAGTAGGGCCCTTTCGGCCGCGATAAAGCTCACTGCTGACCTCTGTGCCCCACATGTCATGGACAGCACACAGATGGTCGATGAAGAGGTGTAGGATTGTAAATAAACAAGAGGCATGGGATGTTTGGAGCGCGGCGCTGTCAGCCGAACGCACCGATGCACTTCAAAGCTCATTGACTCGACTTCTTTTTTGACTTTCTCGATTTCAGTTTCCATCGGGACGTTTCTAATAACAATTTTGATCGGCCGGTCCTGCTG
>KK121831.1:105640-161868 GCA_000611955.2 Stegodyphus mimosarum
GAAGATCTAATTTGTATTGGATGCAGCGTTTTTCATCCAGAGGGTAACCTCCCGGAATTCAAGTTCGGTTTGAACGAACAATTTTAAATAAGGTCCAGTGAGTCTGCTCTGAATGTTATGGGCAATCTCACGCAAAAACTGCAGTTGCGTTTTCCACTCCTGCTGGATTTAACGTTAATAGCTGGAATATTGTTTGGCTGCTGTGGTGGGGGGACTCTCCTCTCATGCTCGCCGGAATTATTTCTAGTTTCTCCTTGCGTTACCTCTTGGTTGCTGGAGGTAACCGAAACTGGAGTAAAGGAATTTTCTCTTTGATAGGGTGTAACAAAAATTCTTTGATGTTTTCGTATTTGTTCTTTGTGAGCTTCACCTTTGACATTTTGGTGGTGACAGCCTTGATCCGTGACCCTTCGGTCGAAACTGCGTTGGGTGCCATGTTGGATTTTTTGGGAGTTTCATTACGTTTTTCATTTTTATTTAAATATAAAATTTCACAATCAGAAGAATCACTATCTTAATTTCTGGGTTTTCCCTGCTTTCGAGAAGCCGGGATAATGAAACTTTCTTCATCAACTATTTTGCCTTTGCACTTTCGCGCTATTATTGGCTTTGCTACTGAAATTACCTTTTCTATCTTGGATTTACGTAGAGCTTCCTTCTCCTTAAATTTATTGTTTTCTTCTAATTGCTGTAATTCTCATTTTTTAAGAAAGTCATCCCCGGTCGGGGGAAGGAGGAAAATCTGTACATCAAGGGTATTAGCAATCTCATTAATTTTGAAAAATAGGGTCTTACCCCCTCGGTTCAGTTGCTCATATCCCACGGCGTCCAGTGGCGTAGCGGCCCGCTTCATCCATCTTTTCTGCCGCTGAATTTCTTCGTATTGCTACTTGAGCTCATAAAAGGAGATAATTATCTTCGATTTATCATCAGATTGCACAGGTGAAGGTACTTCTTGCTTATCCACACTGTCTATCTCCTCAATATTCGAAGTATCCATATTTTACGAAGTCAAATTATCATTAATTTCGTCAAAATCCCCAGAACTAGGCTGCGTTGGCGGGAGAGCGTTAGACGCACGTCCTACCTCGACGCCTTCTATCCTCGGAATCCCAATCAGAATACAAGCTCAACAGATGATGCGCCCAATAGCATTCCTGAATTTATCACTTGGCTCAAAAAGACTTTTTTTAATTAAAAGCTTATATTTTTTAGCTCTTATGAAGCTTAAAACTGTCATGGAGAAATTTCAAATCGGCGTTGAGGCCTTCGAAATGATTTCAACAACTGATAATGGGTTCTAGGCCTTCTATCTTGAACTCATGCAGATTCGTGACTGCACCCAGCAACCTCTATATAGTCTACTTCAACGCGAACGGCTTTCCTAAACAAAAGGAAGAAATCGCACATTTTCTTACCAGTCACAATACTGATTGCATCAAAATGAAACGCATCTGCGTCCCTGTACAAATTTAGAATCATTGGCTATACTACATATCGCGCAGACAGGATGCATAACAGAGCTGGTGGGACGATGATTCTCGTGAAAAACTACCTACAATCAGCGACTTACAATCCCCCCCGGCCCTATCAGTATCGAGAATACAGCAGTAATAGTACATAGCCATACAAGAACCCATTGTCTTTATCTGAGTATATAATCAACCCATTCACAGATTTACGGAAAATGATTTCAAAAACCTTACCAACACTCCTAATCCGCTTATCATCGCCGGTGACATGAATGGTAAGCCTCAACAGTGGCACTCTCGTCATCAAAATCCTAATGGAACTAGACTTTTCAATTTTGCATTAAAAGAAAATCTAAAAGTTATAGCACCAGAAGAACCTACCTGTTACCATTACATCGGATCGGGCGAAATACTCGATATTGTTATTCAGAAAATTTTCAACCAAACACCATATCTTAAAGTACTCAAGCAACTGTCATCTCCCTATTACATTTTCAGTTTATGGTTTCGAAAATCATTCCTCCGTCAAAAAACATCATCAACTGGGAGAAGTTGAAATTCATTCTGTAAAAATTTCCAGCACACCTCCATTTAATCAGCATAGCTGAAATCGAAGCTGCAATCAATCACCAAGACCAGCACTAAAATTCCATATACCGTAAATCAATCTCCCAAACTACAAGAAAAGAAACACCATAGCTCTCACACAACTCATACTAAAAGTAAAATCAAGGAGAAAAACAGAATAGCAAATTTATGGTACCGTACTGCGAACCCTGCGATTAAAACAGAATTAAATAGACGAATTCGTGAAATCCAGGAACTCGTAAGTGAATATAAATCTCAGTCTTGGGAAGACCTGCTTGAATCAATGCAGTCTGACCACACCACAGTGTGGCGGATCGCCCGTTGGCTACTTACCCACAATTCTTATCACATCGGCCCTTTCTACACAGAAAATGGATTTATCTGTACAGATGAAGAGATGGCAGATTATCTTGCTAAAATTTTCACTCGTATCCAGACTACCACACAAGAAATTATCACAGAAGTTCGACATTTTATTATTCACCTCCCGGATAAAGTTCAAACACATACCTTAATCCTGCATCCCCAGTAGAAGTTTCTAAGATAATTAAAAACCTCAACACCCGTAAAGCCTATGTTTTCGACCGAATATGAAACAAATGCTTAAAAGAACTTCCACGTAATTATATTGTTTTAATAACCAACATTATCAACGCCTGTCTTCGCCTTAATTACTATCCACAGCAGTGGAAACATTCAGTCATAATTACTTTTCTCCAACCCGGGGAAAATCCAAAAGAACTCAACTGCTATAGACTCATCAGTCTCCTCCCAAGTATTGGCAAGATTTTTAAGAGAATAATTCAGAAAAGGCTCCTTCATCAGATTGATAATAATAACATAATTAACCAAGAGCAATTTCGTTTTCGACGAGGCCATAGCACTCTACATCAGCTCTTAAATTTCACTGAATTTGCTGCCGACTCATTTACAAATAAAAATATGGGTGCTTGCTGATTTATTGATTTTTAAAACGCTTTCGTCAAAGTGTGGCATGAGGGGTTACCTTCAAGCTGCACTTACCTCGTTTGCCTATCAATTTCATGAAGCTTATCAAAAGCTATCTTCAAAATCACACCTTCCAGGTGAAAAGTGGCTCCTCTCTTTCCAAAGGAAAAATCTGTCGTAGCGGTATACCGCAAGGAAGTGCTTTCTCACCTTCGCTCTATAATTTGTATATCAATGACATGCCTGTCCACTTAATTCTGCAATATTTAAATACGCTGACGATACTGTGATAGCAATTAAGTCTCTCCGGCTCCAGCTTGCCATAGAAAAATTAGAAACAGCCACTACAATAGTGTCTCACTGGTGTAACCTATGGAATTTAAAGATTAACAATACCAAAAGCCAAATTATGATATTTCGCAGATACAAGAAAAATGCTCCCATCAATATTGGCATTAAAATCAATAATCAACCTCTTCCAGTTGTCGCGTCAGTAAAGTACCTCTACAGCATCTTTGATCAGCAGTTATCATTTAAAGAGCAAGCGCAGCACGCTAAGAAAGCAACTGCAGCCAATATTTCCTTACGTTCCTTAATTGGCAGAAGATCTCGTCTTAACATCAATACCAAACGTCAACTGTATTTAACGTTAATCCGACCTGTATTACTTTACGCTATGACGGTATGGGCGACAGTTCGCAAAACCGACAGAAAAAGAATGGAAATATTTCAAAATAAGATTATCCGGGAGATACTCGACGCCTCATGGTACATGAGAAATAGACAACTCCAGAAAGAAATTCGAATAACAAGTATTCACAACCAAAAATATCCTTCAAACTGCACATAACTTCTTCGAAAGATTACAGCAGTCAACATATCCTCATAATACAGAATTTGATAAATTATGTTCCTACAATAGAAAATCCTGTATAGCACCCTCGTAATATTTTTCATAACTCTAAATGGTAATAATCTGCGTTTTACAAGGACTTTGTCTTTCTTCGTACTTACAAAGATATGCAAAACGTGTGTAAATTATGTGTATATATTTTACTAGACTTTGTTTATTCTTTGAAAGATGGACTTTGTTCTTTTATACTTGCAAAGCTCTACTTGTACATAGCTTATTTCTTTATTCAATTTATGTATTGTATCTTTAAATGTACTTGCAAAGTTCTATTTCTACATAGCTTATTTCTTTATTCAATTTATGTATTGTATCTTTAAATGTGCTTGCACAACCAAAAATGTAAACAAATAATTATCATATGGGAGTGTCTAATCTAGATCACGCATAGTCGCGTGACTAGTTTCCACCTAGCACTTTTACCTTGCATTTAGTGTTCATACTTTCCAAATACTTATAAAAATCAAATTAATTCATGCTACCTCCATCATGGCAATTCGAATATACTCAGTTGTCTTATATTATCTTTCAATCTTGTTTTTCAAACTACAAATAATTCCAAGGTCATGCTAGAAGCCACGCTTCTCTGCCATGTTGGGTCAATAGCCCGAACAGCCAATTCCAAAACTTCGCATTACGCCCTATCGGCGAAGCGGTTATCGCTTGCAATTTCAATTTTAGATCATCGCCTCAGGGCAATTCAATTTTCGACTCTGAAGATAAAAGCAGTATTGCTCACACCTTTGTACTATTCAAAATTCCGAAATTAAAGTGGGATATTCTCTATCCAAAAGAAAACGAATTTACAGCTCTGTTCTACATGGATCTGTTTTAGCGCCTCTGCTTTTAAATATTTATTTCAATGATACGCCTACGCCTTTGAACTGTGAAATTGCAAAATATGCTGATGATACAATCATTTATTCAAAATCTAGAGAACCCAATCATGCTATGGAAAATCTTCAGTTTAGACTAAATGCGCTTTATCATTGGTTTCGTTTATAGAAACTTAAACTAAGTACCTCTAAAAGTTCAATAGTTCTCTTTCGCCGTTATCGAAAAAATGTGCACATTCATCAATCTCTCACTTTTGATAATGAAGAAATTCCCATCAAAAATTCAATCAAGTATCTGGGAGTCATCCAGGACAACCAACGTTCTTACAATGAACATGTCAATAATGCATTAACAAAAGCAAATCAAGCTTATATAGCTATTAATTGTCTCACTGGTAAAAAATATAGTTTGACTTTAAAACTTAAAAACCTGCTTTACATCTCGCTAATTCGTTCCATTTTATTTTACGCTTCTAATATCCCACTACGTCTAAGAAAAATTGAAATAGAATAATAATTTTTCAAAGTAGAATTTTAAAAAACATCCCTAATTCTCCATGGTTTGTTAGAAATTCTCATATTCTCAAAGACTTGAATATTCCTTATGCTCAAGATTATTTATTAAGCTCTGCGCACAATTTCGTTACTTCCATATTGAACTCTACTTATTCTCATATTCAACATTTAGCGAACTATGATCCTACCATCCTATAGGCTTTTAATGCGGTTATATTGGACAGACTGAACACCTCCTTGTGGACAAGAAGATTATCATACCATATCAATTTCGGTTCCGCCCAAAGCACTCAACGACGCACCAACTATATCGAGTGGTGGAATTCATAAGTGAAGGACAGCAAAGGAACAAGGTGACTGGCGGATTGTTCCTGGATATTGCCAAGGCCTTCGATCGTGTATGGCTGGATGCTCTTACGTACAAATTACACTACCTGGGTCTACCAGGCTACATCACAAACACAATTAAATCCTACCTAACAGGTAGACACTTTGTTGTTCACGTTGAAGGCTCACTTTCCACAAGCCGGCCTATACTGGCAGGCGTACCACAGGGGTCCCTTTTGGGCCCCACCCTATTCAACATCTACGTGAATGACATACCTACTACACCCAACACTATACTCGCAAAGTATGCTGATGAAACTGCGATCCTCACACAAAATGCATTTGCTGGTCTAGTTCTACAACAGTTACAAGAACACATACAAGCATTGTCAAGTGGAAAATAAAGGTTAATGTAGGTAAAACCTGTGCTATACTCTTCACGAGGAAGGGAAAAACTCCTGTTTGCCTGCATATGTATGGAGAAAACATCCCCTGGGTCAAGCAGGTCCCTTATCTTGGAGTGATCCTCAATAAATCTCTCACATGGGATCTACACATTACACATATTCTTAATAAGTTTCGAGCGCGTAAAGCATCACTATTCCTCTAAATCGCTCCAAACAGCGTTCTTTCTATCGACAACAAGTTGCCTATTTATAAATCCATATTGCGTCCCATCATCAGTTATGCCTGCCCAGTTTGGGCGTATTCCTGCAAATCGCTTCGCAAAAAGTTACAAGCTTCACAAAATGTGGTACTTCAACCAAAGAACCCCTATGTAAGGAAGGAAAGGCTTCATAGACGTAATGTAAACCACTTTGTCTGCAACGCCGCTACAAGGAAAAGGGAACATTCGCGAAGGTATTTGGCGACGGAATCCGTCGGCAAGAATTTCCCCTGTGCGATGTACCGGTTCTCTGGTACCTGGCCGACAATTTCCCCCTCCGCAACGTGTATAGGAAATTGAGGAACACGGGTTAAGATGAATCGTTCTCTGACTTATCGCGATAATTTAAACTCGGATTTTCGTCTTTTTTTTGCTCAAAATAAATAATCCATTAATTAATTTAGCGCGAAAAAATATTTTCTTTACCTTTACAGTTTAAAGAAATTCAAAACGATACTCGCGTTAATAATATTGTAACTAAATGCACTTCGGTCGTACCTGTCCAAACTTCGACATTCAGCTTCGAGCTTTGGTTGCGCAATTCACGCATGCGCAGTTGTTTCCCTTTTCGTTGGAAGGGAGTCACTTCTGCTTCTGCGAAGTTTTCCTTCTTAACAGTACATATTCTTTGCTTCGACAAATATGCAATGCCCCTTGGTACGTTTGTAATAAACAGCTTTACATGGAGCTTAACATTGAAGAGCTTAAGGCGTTCTACAGCCGCCTTGCGCGGAAATTCTGTGATAAACAGACGTTCGTTGATAATCCTGTAATTGTTAATTATAATTATGACGTCAATGATCCAATGTGTATAAAGCGCCCTCGGGCTATTATGAGTAATAATTTTGATTGATATTTATGTTTTATATAGTGTAGATGTATATGTTATTCCTGTATTATTATATTTTGCGTCTATACATTGCATGCATTATTTCACCTGGCGGCACCAAACGTTTCGCATATACCTATGTTCCTTTACCATGCCTGTGCTTTCTGTACAGATCTATGCCACTCGACGGCCTACGTGCCTGACCTGCTTTCTTCTACAGCCACTAAGTTAAGTTATGATATGTTTTTCTGGAATTACTTTAATGTACATGTTAGTCGACAATTAAGTATTTCCCTCAATTTATGTCATAGGTCATAGGTCATCTTCATTCTTTATGAGTGTGCGATCCGAAGATCTTTACTCATCCATTAATCTCTTAAGTGTCCTAAATAAAGTGAATTCTTATCTGTTTCGATGAAAGGATAAACTTCTGCACATTTGTGCTGTTAAACTTCCAAAAAGGCATATCTAGTTCAGGCATATCCCGCAACGAAGTGATAGCAGTTTCGTAGCAGTAACGATGCATAATCAAAGTCCAAGCATTTCTCAAAATAATATCAGTTGATAGGAATTTCGTTATAATAGCAATATGACTGGCAGGCATAATTCATAGTTGGGTGAAGACAGCATCTAAATTTATGATTTTCACTTGTACATTTTGTTAAAATGATTTTCACTTGTATATTTTGTTAAAATTTTTATAATTCGAAACTATACGTAATTATTCGCGGGGGGTAGGGTTTGATTACTCAGGCACCCTGGTGTTAGGCACCGCAGTTACATAGAAGACAGGCTTTTAAAAGACCGCGGACTGTCCATCATAATCCTAAATATTAAAATCAAGAAGTTTCTCAATCTACTTCGAAATCAAGATCGAGATAGTACTTTCGGTTCAAGGTGTCAACTACTAATGAGTTTTAACCTATATATCAAGTAAGGCCGGAGGCCGCTCACTTTTGTTTAGATAAATCAGAGGTGCTTAGCACCGCGCCTTTTCTTCTTCGAATATGCATCTCTTGACATCCTATATTTTACTTTATTGAAGTGATACTTCTGACTAAATGCTAGCCGAGCGGCATTAAGTAAGGCTAGGCCTTTCCCTGTCACCATCGTGAGTTCGAAACTTCGATCTCAAATTTTCCATGAACTTCTGAAATTAACTATCGTATTCAAATGAAAATTTATTTTTCAACCATTTCTTCAAGATTTTACAAGTTTTCCTTCAATTTTCAAGTTCAACTACCTTCATTTTCCACCACTCCGAGCTTTTCAAGAAATCTTAGTTTTTCCAGCACTTATTCATCCTGTATCATGTTGTATTTTTATATATATGCTAACCTTTTCATTTGATATTTTTTTAGAACTCTTTTCAGCATCGGACTTTGATATGCCAATGAACTTTGCTAGTTACAAGAGACTTCCTTCAATTACCGCAGCGGTGTTGGTTACCACAGCTACATGTAGATGGCGCCAGGAACTCCTGTTCGTCAACTTTCCTTGTCACCAGTTCGATGACGTTCCAGACTCTCTTTTTTCAACTATTTCTTCAAAATTTTTCGTTTTTCACATGTGGCGCTTATTTAAAACTTTCACCGCCATTGGCCTATAAGCCACTTAAACGACAGGTAAAAGCAGCATTCGGCTGTATGCCTGAACACTCACCGCTGATTTACGATTTACGAGACCTTAGACTCGTACAGCCTTAAAGAGTTGGAGAATGATAAGTCTTGATAAGTCCTGTTCTTATTTGCGATAGTCCAACGCAGTTGCGGCTTTTCGTCTGTCTACAAGACATGACTGCCTAGCCACTCTCCTGCCCCGCATAATCATTTCACGCGATCCTATTTGCCCATTTTGTGACTCCTAAGAAGAAATGGACAGGAACCACCTCCTTCGATATGAGACTCTTCGTTATTTCTTACCACTACTGTGGATGAAGTTAAGGCGAGCCTCTAGAGGCAGAACTTTACCGTTCTGGATATTAAGGCCCTATATTATGTGAGATATATAGGGGATCTAGTGGTCGAGATAGTTGAGCATAAAGGACGTTAAGGCCCTGTACATTGCTACCGCTGTCAGGGCTTTAACCACATTCAAGCCTTCTGCAGTTACCGACCCAAGTGTGTCAGGTGTAGTGCAGAACATTATATAAGCGAATGTCCAGACAAAAAAAAACCAGATAAGCCCCTTTGCTGTGCGAACTGTGGGGGTCAGCACACGTCAAGTTTTAAAGGATGTGAAAAGTACCCTAAGATTAGGGTAGATAAGACGGTCAAGCCTAAAGCTTTCAATACCAGAATCATAGAAGGCAAGTCGTACGCGCAAGCATTATCGACCGGCATTTATTCAAAAACCATTAATGAAGCGAAGAAAGTGTTTTCTGACTTTGCAGAACTTGTCGCGGTTATTAAAAGCGCAGGTGTTTTGCAACTTACCCAAACAGCAAGAACAGTCCTGAACAATCACAAGTAAACAATACTGATAATGGGCCCAAACAGAATTAAAAGAGCCCCTATTTTAGTCACGACTTGGAACGCACGGAGTGTGCTAAATAAAACACAGGAATTTAACAACTTTCTTTTGACATATGACATCGACATTGCTCTTGTTACGGAGACGTTCGCCAATCCTTGGAACAGAATTAAAGTTGCTAATTATAACTGTTTTCGCTGCGACCGGATAAGCCACAGAGGAGGTGGTTCGGCTATCTTTGTTAAAAATCGTTGCAGTCCTGCCTCATTGCACAGGAGAGAAGGAATGGTTTGTAGGCACTTATAGTGTCGGTGCTGTTGCTAATTTATGGCATAGTTTATTTTACTGCAGTTTACATTTCGCCGAGAAACCCACTGTATCAGGATTTCCTTAGAGAACTACTTCCAAGCGATAAAAATGTCATACTTGCAGGTGATCTCAACGCTAAGAGCACCGAATGGGGGTGCCGCAAGTCTAACAGGGTTGGTAAGTCCCTTTTGGAATTTACTAATAGTTATCCAGTTTACTTTTACGCACCGTCTGAATACACTCACATGCCTGCGCCGCCAAAGAGAAGGGACATACTAGACGTATTTCTCACTACGACAAATATACCCATGTGTCTTAGCGTAAACATTGAAATGACATCGGATCATTTCCCTGTGATTGCCACGCTTGGGACCAATCAATGCATGGATAGCAAATTCAAACATCGTACAGACTGGAAACTTTTTTCAGATAATCTGGCGATTAATCCGTGTCAGTTTACTACTCTTAAGCACAAGAAAGATATTGACTTCGCAGTCGACTCTCTTACTAATTCTATTATCAGTGCCTATAACACCGCTACCAAGAAAATACCCACGGAGCATCATCCTGATTTGCTTCCTAAAAGCATTACAAATAAAATTAAGGAGAGAAATGGATTACGTAAACGTTATCATATTTCGTGGAATCCTAATATTAAAAAAGAACTTAATAGACTTAACAGGACCATTAAGGAGGCAATTCAAGCCCACAGAGATGAATTGTGGAACGACAAAATGCTTGCTTTTACTGAGCCTAATAACGAGTTTTGGTCATTTGCCAAGAGACTGAGAAACAAACTCACTTGTAACAAACCAATCACCGACGGCAACACCGTCGCACTTACAAACTTAGATAAAGCAAAAATAATGGCGGAGCACCTCAGAAATCAGTTTATGCCGAACTCCGAACCGTGCGACGACACGTTCGCATATGACATACGATATTTTATTAAAGACTGGACCAGTGGGCCCGGTGCACATAGTAAAGTTCAATTCATATCTCCTCGTGAAATAAAGCAAATTATCAAGAAGATAAAAATCGTAAAGCCCCTGGCTGTGACACAATCACGAATATGGCAATTAAAAATCTGCCTAACCACATTATTTCAAAATACACAAGCATTTTAAACGCTTGCCTGATGCAAAATTATTTCCCAGCCAAATGGAAGACAGCGAAAGTGATTCTACTGCCGAAACCCGGCAAAGATGAAACCAGGCCTGAGGGTTATCGCCCTATTAGTCTGCTCCCTGGACTGGGGAAAATATTCGAAAAAGTTATTTTGAAACGTCTGGAATGAATAAAGCAGTTTGGTTTCAGAAAACAGCTAACCACCACCAAGCAGTTAGTCCGCCTTATGGAGTATATCGGATCTGCTATGCATAATTTTCAATGCGTCGCCTTACTCATGCTGGACGTGGCGAAAGCTGTCGACCGCGTCTGGCATGAGGGGCTGATTTTCAAGCTTATAGCTGCCGACATTAATAGAGACCTAATTTTTCTGTTATAGTCTTTTATCAAGAACAGAAAATTTTTCGTCAGTTTTGATTCTGAGAAGTCGAGCCCAAGTTCATCAGAGCTGGAGTGGCCCAAGGTTCAATCCTTGGCCCGATTTTATACTTAATTCTATGTCGCCGACTTTCCGAAACCCAATCTGGACAGTGGAGTATTTATTGGTTGTTACGCCGATGATACGTCGATTGCCGTCACATCATTCAATGCAGATCATGCTATTGCCAAGTTGCAAGAATTTATCCCAGCGGTGGAGCACTGGTGTACGAAGTGACGCATAGCAATCAATGCTTCCAAGTCTCAATTCCTTATTATAAGAAGAAAGACACCACGCGCCCCGTTGACGGCTTCACTCAAACTGTTTGATACTACTGTCCCGGTAGTCACGAAAGCAAAATACTTAGGAGTTATGATTAACTCAAAATTTACATGGAAAGACCACATAACACATGCGAGAGGAAAGACTATTTCGGCCCTTACTAGTCTGGCACCATTATTAGGGAAAAAGTCTAAATTGAATCTGGCCAGAAAAAGGCACTTATATTGTGTAATAATTCGCCCAATCTTCACGTACACCTCCCCTGCTTGGGCAGCGGCCACTGACAGCGACATACGAAAGCTTCAGATCACGCAAAGCAAGGCACTCAGGTCAATGACAGAAGCGCTTTACTTCGTATCGATCAGATGTTACACACGGACTTAATGATAGACTGAGTCCTTTCACTCATACAACAAATTAAACTCCAGATTTTTTGAGAAGACAGTTTCCTGCCCGCATCTGATTCACTTTCAAACCTTCAACTACATCCCGCTCTTAGAAGATGGAAAATTCAGGTCATTAGCGGCACATCTCTGTCGTAACGCTAATTTCCCCACCTAGCAATGTCGGATTCATAATGTAAATATGTGCAAAACATTTTATTAATTTTCATATTTCATATGTTTTTATTTTATTATATTTGATGTACCTTCTTTTACGTACTATGTGTATTTAGTAGTAGTATATTAAAGTTTTGTATTCGTATTAATGTTTTTGTATTGTATGTTTTTTCTCTCGTACATGTCAGGACACTTATAGTCGTTAGACACGATTACCCGTCTCTCCTGGTCATGTTTTCTTTCTTTTCTTCTGACGCATGGTCACCTCCTTCTTCTACTTCCTAAACCGGTTTACTTGCCACTGCCGCCACTGTCATGGGCCCTTTGGGCATACTTATCAAGAGCCGGACACGTCGCGCAATTCAGCAGCACTCCGGCAATAATAGTACGGACTGGACTGGACTCTTCGTGGTCTTACAGAGGAGTCGAGGAATTACGAGACGAGCGCTCCTTAGGCAATGATCCTAGGAGTACTGAGCGGTGTTATCACCAGGGTACCTGGGTTCAGAGACCCTACCCCTTGCGGAATATGTTAGAATTTTCGAATTATGAGGGAATAGGAGAAATTACACTCAAACGAATGAATATTTACAAATGAAAATATATTGATAGATACATTTAAAAAAAATTATTTGTGACTGAAAATTTAGTTTTTGAGTTAAAGAGAGTGTTAATGATCTGACCATTGAATTGGAGTATTGTCATATGTACAAGGAGAAATGATAGCAATGTTTACAAGAATTAGCGAAAACACCTAGCTGTCGAAGTAGACTTGAAAATGCTCCTAAGATCTGGGCGACGTTTGAGTTGGCATTAAATACTGCAATAAAAGGTTAGTATGAACCTCACAGTGCCAAGAGAGGAAAATAACAGTATATAAGAAAGATATTAGCCAAGCAGTTATGGTACACACATAAACACATATTACATATTCCAAATGTTGAGAATGGCAAGAGATCTATTTAAATTACTGAGGTCAGTATAATCATATATGCATATCTTAATCACAGGATTATCAATACAGTTTTGCAGTTCATGAAAACGTTTTGCAAGTTTGTAATAGAATGTTCTTAACTGAGCAATTCGTAATTCCATGTGGATTCTATTATTACGAACATACCATGAGGAATAGGTGATTTGTCTAAGTACTGCATTTTGAGCTGTTTGAAGCTTCTTACGATTACTTCTACAAGTAAAAGCCCATACTGGGCAAACATAGCATAGCATAGGACGCAGAATGGATTTGTAAATAAGTAACTTGTTGTCTAAGGATAAAGCACTGTTTCGAGCAATTAAAGGGTCGAGTTTCTTTTTTCGCCCTCGAAACTTTTGGATAATACTTGTAATGTGTGGGGTCCATGTGAGAGAATTATTGAGGATCACCCCAAGATAAGGGACCTGCTTAGACCATGGGATGGTGGTGCCATCAAATTTTAGGTGATAATTGATCTTTTGCTTCTTGGTAAACAGAATACCTTTAGTTTTTTGGACATTAACTTCTATCTCCCACTGTTTGAGCCAAGTCTCTAGAGCATGTATGTGTTCTTGTAAGTGTTGGACTACTGGTCTTTGTTCTATTGTTTGCAAGATTTTAGTTCTTTGTAATTTTTTGCCCAAACATTGCAAATAAAAAAGCATTATTCTCGATAATACCTTTTAGTCCCAGCTTTCTTTTTCATATCTCAAATTCCGATTTTCCTTTGTTTTTAGATATATCATACTATAATGAATGATTGAAATCATCACCCCTATTTTTTTATATTTACGTCTGAATTCGCGTCTGGAATGTTAGGACTGATCGTTCATCATTTTACATTCACATCTGCATGAGATAGCTTTGCTTACAGATGCATCATACAAGCAAATTCATTGAAGAATGTATTGTATATTTCGAAATGCAAAGTGATGGTGAACTGCGATTTTGCCAAAAAAACATGTTAAAATGTCGCGTGAAAGGTGAATTTAAAACTGCCGTATAAATCCGGTTGCTCGTGATCGTATAATAGATATTATAGCTATTAAGCAATTGATCTGTGATACGAGAAATTAATCCTAAGGCGGTGGGCGTTAACTAAAATGGTGGAGCGAAGCGTTATCTAAAACAAAGAGAGAGTGTATAAACTTGCGCTGCCATCTGATGACACAGAACGAAACTCTTCGATTTCACTGATTCCGAATGTCTTCTTAAAAATAAAAATTAAACGTTTAGCGCAAAAAATGCTTAACCGAATATGAAAAGTTAACTTAAGTTATTGATTAATAAAAACTTGACAACGTTTAGGATCCGAGTTTAGAAATTATGCGAGAACTTACCTCTGCATTATCATGTCTTAATGTAACGGCTGGAATGGATGAAAGGGATTTGAGCCAGTTATTTCTTTTCCTCGGATGAAATTAATTCTGCAATTTCTTCAAGAATTTCCACTATACCTACGGCAAGGGTGAATTTTTATCTCCTGCAGATTTAACGATTCTGAAATTTCTGGTTCTTGCTAGGATCTTTTAAATAGCGTGAAGTAGTTGTTTTCCTTCGAAGAGGGATGCCGTTAATTTTTTTTCGATTTTCGGCGTGTCTTTGTATTCGCGTCTGCTATTATATTCTGAGGCATAAGGATTAATCTTCTGTTCTCTCTGCATTCGGTGGCAGGAAATGTTTGGCACTGAATTTCGCTTTTATAGTTTCTTTGATAGTTGGCTTTGGAACTTGGTAGAACGTTTTCCCTGGTGTTCACCTTCTTGTAATCCAGCTGTCCAATGGAACAACCACAGAAAGCAATGTGCTCTTGTTTACAATAATAAAGGTAGGTCTTCTAGTTTTCGCCCTTGTACGCTCAAAGCTACCTATGCCCTGTCCTACACTTAGCAAATCCAGTTGTATTTACATTGGTAACTCAAAAGGAATTATCCTGTTCCAAATGATTGCAACAAATAATATAACTGGCACATGTACTTTGTGATGAATCAATTTAAATTTTGACTATCCAAGTCTTCTCTTCAGACACTAAGTGGGCTCTGTGTGGGATCCTTTGGTCAGTGACACACACACAATCTGTAGTCCAAAGGAACAACGGACAATGCGGTTTTCACTCGGCTTCCAAATTCGTCAAACTTTAAGCCTTACTTAGTTTATGCTTCAAACGATATGCTAAAGACAATGTGTTTGTGCTGACATTGACATCTGAAGGTAAGAAATACAAGATCTGTTTTATTTATATAGTCATCGCATCAATGACATATGTTTCAGTTTACGTGGATTGTATTTATTTTAGAATGGATCCGTGCCACTTGTCATAAACTCTCCAGCAGGGCAAATGCAATATGTGCAAAGCAAATTGGATAGTTAATGTACAATTCTATAATTCGCAAGTAAATATCTACCCATTAATTATTTATTATAACCATTTTGTACAGTGAAATGCCACATTATTCCATATTTCATTTATTTGGTACACCGACAAGAAAGCGAGTAGCTGACCACCTAACTTAATTAGACCCAAAGAGTATCAGACAGGATGAAGATAAGTCACAGTTCAACTTCCATTCTCAAATTAAAGGTGAGGTGAAATGGATGAAAGTGAATTCGCAGTAACTGTTTTTCTTATTATAAGTCACAGTTCAGCTTCCATTCTCAAATTAAGGGGAGGTGAAATGGATGAAGGTGAATTCGCAGTAACTGTTTTTCTTATTTTACAAAAGGTTTTAGTATCATTGTAAATTCTACGTAAGAGCGAAGATAAAATGCCCTCTTAGAGTTTCAGGACATTTCTGGTACGTTTCCCTTGCTAGAACCACTTTCTATGGAAAACTGCCATTTAGTTTTGTATAATTACCGTCCAGATTTTGCAGAGTACTTGATCTTCCTTATATCTCTTTTTAGTAAATTTGCGTTTTATATGCTATGACATTCCAAAAATGAGCTACGAATAGGAATAATATTTGCACATTCTATTGAATTTCCTAGATCTCAAAAATTGCTTTCACTTCCAAATTTTATCTCATGTCTGCGTGTTCTGCATTTATTCCATATTACTGATAGAAAAATTACAATTACGTGAAAGATTTGGAATACTGAAGTTCGTATATGTGCTGATTAATGAGAACAAATCCGGCATTCTGTCATAATTGGCTAAGACTCTGAATAATAAAAATTTAAAAAAACATCAGTTTCATTCGCGTGAATAAAATAAATACATTTTTTCAAAATCATCCAAGAAATCTATCAGTGTCAACATAAACGATCTACAAATATATTTTTTAATATTTAAATAACTCATAAGCTGAAAATAAATCAAAAAAAGTATCGAGAATTCATTGCCATATACCAAAAACAAAGATAGCATAGTTTCTTTCCAACAACAAAGAGAAAACAGTATTAAAGTGTCTGAAGGACTACCGGGAGCGCACTTTCAAAACATTTCCGAAAAGAAAATGACATCCCAAATACATAAATTTCGTGGAACATTATTTAAAAATTTTCGTTCTGATATAGGAAAAGGCACATTAAATAATTAAACGTGGGTATTCATGTGCATGTTTGTAAAGAAACAAATATATAAATTTTTAGAAAAATTTTGTATGTTTTCTATTTTGGTAACATTATTAGTTAGGCAAATTTTCTGTACTGAATATATGTGGCTACAATATTCTTTGTAAAAGCGGAAAGTTAATAATGATTTCGATACTTCACTAGAAATCAAGTGTTATAGAAGAACAACGATTTAAAAATTAACCAAGAGTGCGACAGAGTACATATATAAATTACTTTGCTAATCAGTTGTGAACATTTGAGTTGGATATATCCAGAATCTTCAAAACTAGTAATGAAACGTTCAATTTAACATTTAATATTTTACTAATAAAGTCATTGTAATAGTAAAATACTGATTAAAATTGTGCCAACAGAAGGAAACAATATGCCATTTTTTTTTAAAAAATATTCGCTTGATATGTAACAAAAATGAAAGCACGGCCCCTGTTCAGCAATTCAGTACAAGGTGTTAAGTAAGTAAAAGTTTCTAAACTGAGTTTTTGTCACATAGGAAATGCATTGAAAAAGATAAAATCAGTAATATATTAGCACTGGATTAGGAAACAAATTTTCAAAGATAATCAAGTAGTATGAAAATTAATCAAAGAGTATAACAAATTTTTTACAAACAAAGTATAACAAATTTACAGTACAAACTTTTCTTTGTAATATAAGTTATGAATGTTTTCGTTTCAGTAGAGCGAAGTCAGAAAATACAAATTTGGTAATGAAACACTCATTTCAGTCCTTAAGATTTTATTAAAAAATACAATAAACACATGTGTGTGTTACTAAAATTCGTCTTGAAAAAATGAACAGTTAAAGGAAAATATGACTTACTTCACATATTCACTTGAAAATATAACTTTAGTTCATCAGTGCAATATATTAGATATGTACCGTTAATTGCTCGTTTCGAATATGATAAAGAAGAAACTTTTTAATGAGAAAGAAAATATTTACAAAACAATAGTTCTTATTATCCTAGTAATTTAAATCAAAGCCTTGATATTTGTTATGAAGATATTTTTTCAGACATGTTTCTAATAAAATTAGTATATAAACTACTTTTAAGAAAGGAATATACTTCACGAGAAAATCTATAACAATGCAAATCATTGATCGGGGTGACTTAAATATTCAAATTTTGTATGAGCTAGGTTAACAGTCTCCATTATCAACATGAGAATACATCAAAGTCAGAGAAAATTAATCTATTCCTATAGTATACTGAGATGAAAATTCCATTTCTTTTCTTAATTTCTGGTTCAGCGTGGTAGTGTTGTTGAAGTTAAATCTTCCAAATCTGTAACAAAATTATTACATCAAACAATATAATTATTCAGTAAAAATTTGTTCCCAAGTCATTACAAGGCGCCGTAAAAGATAAATAGGAAAATACTTGAAAATTCAATGATTTGTAGGGGCAGTAATGTAAAAGTGATAATATTCAGCTGCTCAAAAAGTTATCGATAGAGCACTTCACAAAAAACGGTTTATGAAAACACGATAACATTACAGTTATCCGCAAATAACTTCCTTAGAAACTGAAAATTTTATGTTCAAAATTTACTTGGGATGCAGGAAAAGAAACATTAAAGAATTCAAAATGAAAATGCTCATGCAGCTTTCTAAAATGAAATGTATAGTATTTCAGGAAATATTCACTTAGCTTCTAACGTGTTTGTAACTTTGTTAAATCATATGTAATGAGCGTATGTGAGACACGAAATGCATTCGGATACGAAAAAATAACAAACATTTAACTATCTGGCAATAAATCAAATTTCATTAGAAATGCAATGGTATGAAAAGTAGAAAAATACATTTGTATGGAATATCTTGATGATAACTTGAATGCGTTACTTCAAATAGAAATAGTCAAAGGCTCCTAGGTTAGAAATGAATTACTAAATTCTGTCAATTTTCATCAAAAATGCAGTAAAAAGTTCAGTGTGCAGATAAAATACAGGGTGTTTATAAGGTCCCGGACCCATTTTGATGCTTAATAACTCATAAAATAATAAAGATATAAACAAACTTATGGTATTTATTGATGGAATAACTTATAAATTTCCTTTTATGGTTTGCATATCTTTCCTTTTGTTAATATCGTCTGCGCGTGTGGTTAATTTCAGATAATTTCCTTTTCCAGTCTAAATATCTGTACTTTTCTGTAATGTTCTCCGACGAAGCATCCTTTCATCTTTCTGACATTGTTAATCACCATAATATGCGCATATGGGGATCTGAAAACCCCATGAATACCGTGAGGCACAAAGGGATTCCCCAAAGGTTAATGTGTGGTGTGGACTAATGCACGACCGAGTCATTGGGCCTTTGTTTTTTACAGAAAAGATGGTCTCATCAGTCGTATACTTAGACATGTTGGAAAACTTCGTATTTCCACAACTAGAAGAGCTTCAGCCACATGTCTTTTTGCAACACGATGGTGCACCACCTGATTGGGGTACCATCGTTCGTAGTTCTTTGAATGACCATTTTACAGGAAGAGAGACTGGGTGAGGAGGTCCAAGGGGATTTGTAAAGGACAACGTTTACAGGAGGAGAGTTTCCAACATTGATGACCTAAAAGCCAGAATTACAACCGCAATAGCCTCTGTGGATGCCGACATGCTTGCCGGCACCTGGCGGAAAATTGAATGTCGACTTGATATCCTCCGTGCGACGAAGGGGGTACACGTGGAAGTTCATTGACAAGGGTCATGAAACTTTTTGAGTCTATCTAACCATTTATGTTATTAATTTTAATCTATCTTTATTATTTTATGAATTAATTAACATCAAAATGGGGCCGGGACTTTATAAACACCCTGTATATATATATAGGTTAATAGGTTAATTCAAAGGCATTTTAATAGGTTAATTCAAAGGTACTAATGAAATAACATTTGAGAAAAAATATGGACATTTTTCAAGAAAAAAAACCTTTTTTTATATTTTTTCGGTAATATAATTATAAACAAAATGCAAAATTTAAATAAATACGTAGATAAATCCTAGGAAAAAAGTTAAATTAACACGAAATGTTTTCTTAAAGTCCATATAAAGGAAAAACAGTGATCGTAATAAATATGAAAAAAAATCGTAGTTCATATACAGGACATTAAAATTTTGCTACTGATCTATGAATTCATGAAAATCGGCGAAAAAAAGGTCATTTATCGCGTTCACTTCCTTACAGTATATTCTCTCGTCGTTCTGATCTTTTTGCTTTTGAGTTCTATTATTTCCGAAGTTCCAATATTTCTGAACCTGAAGCTTCAAAAAAAAATCACTCTGATTTATCAACTTGTGCCTAAATGTAGAATACAGCCTCCAAAACGGGAAATTTTTGTATAAGTAAATGTACTACCGACAAAATAAAATAAAAAATACTTCATTATTTTCCATGCCCTGTTCGTGAAACTGGTTAAGGTTCTTGGTCGTTTACATGCTTTCCTGTATTTATCACTTAAGTTCATTGTGTTCCTATCTTTTATCTAATTTGTGAAGCATTCCTGTTTGAGTTCTCGCATTTAAATCTTTTTTAACTGATTTTTAAAGAATACATATATTTTGGTCAATGCTTGTGGGAAAATGGGGTATAGTAAATAAATGCTTGGGGGAAAATGGAAAACTAACACCAAATGGTTCCCAGCACTGTATCTTTTCTTCATCCTTTAAAAAAAAAAAAAAAAAAAAAGAATACAGCTGTTTAAAAGAGAAATATGTTTTGCACTTTGTGAAAGGAGGTTTATTTACTTATTATATGTGATGGCTATGATAAATAATGTTATATGTATATGTGCGCAAAATTCTGTGGCTTCAATGTTTAAACTAATGCTTTTTTCAAAGTGGGGTCTTTCTTATGTTAAGTCATACTAAAATGCGTTACATTTTTAAAGTTGATGACTATAGTAGATCATTATATGGAGTTTCTGTCAATATTACCTATTATGTACGATATTCATGAAAAATTTTATTTCCTATCTTTGAGAAGTTAAATGTCAAAAAACGCTGTAAGAGTTCATTACTAGGCAATGCCAGTTTGAAATGATTACCTAATTTAGAATGTGCTAAAACTTTTAAGAGTTAAGTTGGATTATTATTTGGAAGTCATGTCAATATTATATGTTATGTATGATGCTTATACATAATTTTATTTGCTATCAATAAGAAGTTAAGTAGTGAATTCTGCAAGAGCTCAGAGTTAAAAAATTAATGTCAATTTGAAATTTCTATCTTAAAATGACTCTCTTAAATCTTTTAAATTAATTATTATTTGAAACATACTCGATATTTTGTGTAATTTATCATAACTAAGTAGGAGTTATTTGCCTGGTATGATAAATCTAGTTCTCAAAAGTCTGCAAGAGTTCAGTGCTAAATAAACTATTTTCAATGTAAAATATGGGTATCTTTTAGTTAAGTTACAATGAATACGTTAAGAAGCTATGAGACTCAGCAAAAAATAATGACCATATTACTGGTTGAAAAAAAATATTCCAAGTTAAGAAATTTTTATATTCCAAATTGTGAAAAGGTGACAAAGTTTCATTTCCATGGCTGAATATTAATTCTAAGTGTATTTTTTCCTAGGTTATTAATTCTAGGTCTTTGAGTTCTCCTTCACAAATGTGATTACAATTTAAATTAAAAATAATACGTTACAGTATGGGTGTTCTTCTGTGTAGTTAAAAATAATTCCATCTCGTGTACCTTGTTAAGAAAGTCAAGGCTGCAGAAAGTTTATAAGGTTCTGCGGTAGATGGGTGGCGTCATGTTAAAAATTCAAGCGATGTTTTCACGTGAAAAAAATCAAGGTTTAGAAAATGTTAAGCAGTGTTCTGATTATATTCATGTAAATGCCTGTAGCGTAAATTAGTAATAAAATGAAATACTTTTGACACTAAATTAAGGTACGCAATAGTTAGAAATTCAGTAGTTTTATACATGTTTGAAATAAACTGGCTAGAAATGCCCATCTATTGGTTTGAGTGGACCTCATACCATGAAATTTTATCACTCCTTATTTGTTCAAAGTCAGTAGGTCTTAAAATAATGAAACTTGTGTGTATCCACTTTAGAAAAAAGGCATCAGAAACGTAACACGAATATGTTTTAAAAACAGGATAAAAGTTGAATATGAGGAGAAATGACTAAAATTTACATCTGTCAGATATAGTTTGGTGAATTCTTTGAATGAAATTAAGATGTGTAAAAGAGAATCCGAGAAGTTTTGTATAGTGTTCCAAAAAGTTATTATAGTCATTAGTAGTTATTACCATACATTGGTTCTGCATATTAAGTATTAGTAGCATAAAAAAATAAGAAATCTATACAAAATGAACCTTGCACATACTGGTTTAAAGTTACAGAAAATATTTTCCATGAAGGTCTGTAGAGTGAAATTATATGCATGTAAATTCCAGTTTAAAATACGTTTAATTTTGGAGAAATATAGATATAACATAAATAAGTAATTAAAACAAGGGAAAGAAGTTAAGCGTAAAATAAAAAAGTAATAAGAAAAAATTTACATTTATCAAAAACAAAAAAAGGGAAAGAAAAAAATTAAAGTTTACTTTTGGAAGTAAAATACATAAGGGGGCAAAAATAATAAAAAAAAAATTGTATTTGTGAGAACAGTGGAGTGAAAAAAAAATCTAAAAATAAATATTACTGTTTTAAAACAAAATGAAAAATGTAGCAACAACTTCTTTAAAGTAAAAAGCGAAAAGACAAATTTAAGGCATTCACTTTATCAAATATATCACACAAATACGCCAGTTTTAGTAAAAACTCTGGTTCGGAAAGTATTTGGAGTTTGCATGTCCTCCTTTCTTGATGTAGCTCTAATGCACGGGATAAGACGTATACACGTGAAAGCCATCGTGAACTGCAGTAATATAACAATAATTAGCTGCCATGCTCATGAAAAGTTTTTTGCATAGTTTCGCTTTCAGCGGCCTAATTTTTAGATAGTTTACTACGTCTATGATACCCAATACCAAATTTAATTCACAGGTCATTGACTTTCGATGCAAGTGCTTCGCTATAAGTGATGGAATGGGCCCACATAGCATGCGATGCTCGCGATGAGCACTCGAGAAACTCCTCTCGATGCGACGGCCTTCTGGAAATCTCTCATGTCTCCATAGCAAAGAATTCGACGTTGCCAAATCCAACCCAAAGTCCGTACGCGGGAGGAGAGCGCTGTTGTCGGTTTCCTTCGCAAGAGCGATTTAGGCAGCGCACGCGATTTGAATTTAAATTCCGTAAAAGATTAAGGCGCCCCAGTTCACTCTTCATGGCGCAACAGCGTGCATCAAGAGTTCTCGGAACAGGTGTGCAAAAAAAAAAAAAAAAAGCAAAAAAAATTGAACAAGGAGTGGGATCGCTAAAATTAACTCAACTGCTTATACCTTAGACTGATTTCTTTAAACTGTACTTTTGAGATTCTCTAAAACCACTTTTCTACATAGAACAACAATAAAATTCTGGAATAAAAACTGCTAAAAGTTAAAAAACAATGAAAACTAAACTTACTTCTGTTAAAGATTACATTATTTTATTACTCTAATTGATATTTTATTGCTACTGCAAGCACAGGGTAAAAATAAATTTTTAGATTGGAGGCAGACTTCAAAGAACAGGAAATTGTCTACTGACAATACCGGAATTTTCCTTTTTTTTTTTTTTTTTTTTTAATCTAATTTCACAAAATGATACCAAATATTATTCGAGGTTGATCTATTCCGTAGAGTCCACATTTTGTTCTACAATCTTGAAAAAGTACGTTAGACGGGAAAGTTTATGTTTATAAATATATACTAGTTCTAAAGAAGATTAAAAGAAAATTCGCAGCATTGATACTACAGTAATATATAAAAAAAAGATAAAGCTTAATATACATAGCTGTATTATGACACAGTATTCAATGGATTCAAATGAAACTGAAAGGAACATCTTCGAGGAAACGAGAAGAGCAAATAATCAGGACTCCGGAGGAGCCACTTAGCGGCTAGAATTAGGGCAATGAAAAGAGCGAATAATCACGACTCACAAATATCGTGGGGACTATACTAAGACAATGATTGATTTACCAAGTCCCGTTTATCGTTTACTAGAGTTAGATCACACTGAAAATTTCACATATAACAATATGGTCGTACTTTCATTTAGAGCTACTTGTATTAATATTAAAGCTTTAAATGCTGTATGCTTAAAACCTGTATACAATTTCTGATCTGATGAAAATTTCTCCAGTGCGAAGAGTAAAATACCCGAGAAATATCTCGAAACTAGGGGAAAAAATGGCTAATGTTAACAATCGAATACATTAACGTGATTTCGATAGGGCATATTCATTAACAGCACCATCTATTACATAAACATAAACTGATTTCCGTCTAAACAAAGCCAACTTACACTCAAGGCCTCTCAAACAAGACGAAACTCCGGGTCCCAGTTTCCAGTGGGTTTCGCGAAATTCATCACTAGGTGGCGCTCCCAAACCGCTATACTTTGGCTATGCATTCAAGAATAACGTAGCTCATTAATAACAAAAAATGTATTTTATTAAAATGTATCGCTGTTTGCTAATAGTAATACAGGATGGTATTTTGTTGCATACCATACTTCAAAATTTTCTTCCTTTTACCAATTTTTTATGACTGTATTCAAATAATTATTCCCAGCAACTGATAGATGGGTAGTATTTCCATCAGTAACATGTAATACAGATTTAATACAAATACGTGATACAAATGTATAATAAAGAATTTCGTAAGCAAAAACCATTATCACTTAAAATTTTAAAATACTTTTGAAATGTTTTTCCTACAGCTTTTGTATATAAAAAAGCTTCTTAATTTGTGTGTGTACTTGTGTTCAGTGTCATGTTGTGTTTTCATCTCAACGTCATAAAAATCTCATAAAATTTTTTATCATACTAGAGATCATCTCTGTTTTCTACATAAATGATAGCTTAACCTACCATATATACTATATCTGAGGTATGTTTAATTTTTTCTCAATTGTTAACATTTTGAGAAGTCAATTTAATGCAATTAAAATTTAAGAATTAATTTATGCATTTTACAAGAAATGATAAATGCATTAACTCTTTTACGAAATTTATTACTTTTTAGTTGACCTATTGGTTATCTTTAATCCAGGAATATTTAAATAGTGTCTGTACTAACTTCAAAACTCTATAGTGCATATCTCATTTTAATTAGTGTCATGTATCAGTATGTTGTACTTTTGTGGTTGTACTTGATGTAATGGAGATTCATCAGGTATCCATATATATATGTAATTAATAGAGATGATACTTTTTATATTATAGATTATGGCTTTAAGTTTCATTATATGCTGTCAATGACGTTGAAATACTCGGTATTCAGCACAAATAGTCTTCAAATTTTATATTTGATTCATTGTGATTAATGTCATGTATGTCATTATTATATGCTGTTGCTGATATTGAAATACTTAATATTTAGCTCTAACATCCTCAAAATTTTATATTCACTCCGTCCCAAACTAATTGCTACATTTAGGTCGAAAATTTTGTACCAAATTAATTCTTACATTTCAAGTAGGTGGAGTCATGAATAACTTTCGATGCAGTTTAGTAGATCAACATCAGTAAAATTATACAATGTACTACAATGAATATAATTATGCATATTAGTTTTCATTCTCAGTTGTTACTTTCCACAAATGTAGCACTTATTTTGGAATAATTTTTTGGAAGCAAATTTACAGGGTTCTCACGCTCTTAAGCCACGCCCTTTTGTAAGGACGCAACCGCCAGCATATCAGTGAGATCATGCGTGTGTGATTAAGGCAAAGCCTCGAGGGCTGTCTGCTTAAGGGAACAGATGCATTAGTGTAAAACTTTCTAACGGAACTAGTTTGCATACACAACGCAAATCCCTGAATTCACAATTCATTAGTTAGAAGATAGGTTTTTGCGATTACTCATGGAAGAGTCCTTACTAAATGCGGCGTGGCTTAAGGGTGTGCGTTTTGGAAACTAATTTGGTACTGATTTAAGGAGGAAATGCTTGGTAAGTAAATGTTGTTGATTAATAACGCAACACCCTGAAATTTCTGAAAAATGTTTAGACAAATCATAAAATCTTCAGTATCAATAATCAGTACAAAAATATTGAAATGTAACACCCAAGTGGCACAGAGGGAGTATATGATTCATTGTGATTAATTCATGTACGGTCAGTATTATGTGCTGGAGGTGACATCGAAGTACTGGATATTCAGGGATACTTGTTAATACTGAAATATTTGGTAATATTTTGAATATCTGTAAAGTCTCATTTGCTCTTCAGAGCTCTAACTCCTGCATTACTTAAAATTTTATTTTTTAATATGCGTAAAAAATAATTTGATAATAATTAAAAAAGATAAACAGCCTTTAGTACCTAAAATTAAACTCTTTTAGAAATACTTTTTCTCTTTTGTATTAGAAACAGATATACAAGTTTTAGATCATAATTTATCAATTATATAATTAATAGGGGCTAGCAAATTATTATGTTGGTCAGGACCAAGGTCCGTACAGTGAAAAGGTTCGCGCATTCGGAAACTGAGACATAGAGCGCATGCGTCAAGTCTCAACGTATGACGTCACAGGGCGACCAGACGAGGCTTACGTGATATACGAGTCCCAAGGTCCGAACAGTTCAAAATTACATAAAATTGGATATAAAGTTGTGGCTGTAGTGAGTGATATGAGTGGATCTAACCGCGCACTGTGGAAAACATTGCAAATAAACGAAAATAAATCATGGTGTATGTATCCGATTACCAATGAAAATATTTATTTTTTTGCAGATGCGCCGCATCTTCTGAAGCTTATTCGCAATTGGCTTTTAGATACTGGTTTTGTCTTAAGCGATAACTCAATTATAAGTAAAACTCCACTTTTGGAATTACTTAAAATTAATGCTGGTGAATATAAAGTTTGCTGTAAACTGACAGAAACATATTATGTGAAAAATCTCAGCGACAAAATGTACGTCTAGCATCACAGTTGTTTTCAGAATCAACTGCAGCTGCGTTAGAGAGATACAAGCCCGGGTCGGATCCTAAATTATGTTGTGATTTAGCACATTTTATCAAAGAAGTAAATAACTGGTTTCATATTTTCAATAGTTATATTGCGGAAATTTTTGGATTTCCGTGTAAAAGTGCCTACGAGAAGTATATAACAACTCAGGATGCAGCAATAGATAATTTTTGCAAAACTGTGAAAAACATGAGGTGCACTGGAAAAAAGTCATTGCAGGTATTTCAAAAAGGTGTTCTAATTTCTAGCACATCGTTAAAAAGTCTCTTGCATTATGTCAGAGAAAAATATAACTGATCATACATTCTAACGCATCGTTTAAATCAAGACGCTCTCGAAAATACATTTTCGCAATTAAGGAGCAGAGGAGGACTAGATGATCATCCTACTCCTCTTAGTGCTTTATATCATTTACGTATGGTGATAATAGGCAAGAATGGTTTTATTGGAGCCCGCGGAATCACAAATACGAAAGGCAGATTAGAAGGTGATTATCTAATTTCTAAGGTTTTGCGGCATGCTGGTGTAAAAGTAAATGTCGGAAACGATGACAAAATGTCATTTTCATATTCAGAAAACAGTGATACTGAAAAAAATATCGATTGCCCATCTGAAAAATCTGAACTAAAATTGGATATGAGTATCACAGAAAAGAATGGTTTAAGTTATATTGCAGGGTGGATAGCAAAAAAACATCATATCGAGTACCCTAATCTTAGGGGAATTTACGTATAAACTGAAAGAAGATCCAAATTGTATTTCGTCGTGGATACAACATCTGTCTCATGGAGGATTAATTTAACCCTCTGAAGAGTGAAAAACGCAGGTCCATAAAATGGAAGAACAATTTTTAATTTTCAACAGTTCCACATTAAGAAAGGCAGAAAATATTATAAAGGACTTTGTCAAAACCCTTAAACAGCAGTTTTCCGACACAGATGAAAACTTACTTAAGTTCCTTTGCTAGAATTCGAACTTTCATACGATTAAGGACTGTAAATCAAAAATTAGTTAATAAAAAATATTCGAAAGCACAAAAAAGAAGACTAAATTCAGTCGACGAAAACTGTGACATAACGCGGAAAAGAAAAAATAAATTGAAGAAAATAATTTCGCAATATCAAAAAATCATTTCTGTAACTGAATATAAATCGAGCTATCTTTTGTTTTGTTATCCTTGGTGCGCTATTTTTTTAGCCTAACCATTGTAAGGAATACTTAAAATTTTTCTTCAAGCAAAGCTTAGCTGCGGAAAAAATGGTGTATCCAGCATATCTGTTGAAAGTAGTATTTTTTATTAAACAGAACTGATCCAAATTACGTAACTAGACTAAAATTTTAGATGCAAATATCTGGTTACTTTTGGAAAGAAAATTATATTTTGTATTACATTTTATCTGATATATTTTTTATTTTTAAACATTCATCTCATAATATTTGTATATATATATATATAAATGCATATATCTTAGTGTAAAATATTATATGTATATATATAATACATCTTCATAATGTAAAATAAATAAATAAAAATATTTTTGATTCTGAAATAGCGAATTGTGACATAAAAAAATCTGCAACTACAAAAATTTATTTTGTTTTTTTACAATAGCATTTGAAAATTTATGTGCCAGTTCCTTATTCAGTAGGATATTTGAATTAGCTTAGATTATGTTTAGAATTTAATAAATATAGCCACTAAACTTATGCAATTTACATCACATAATTTGAGTTTTGAACTTAATTTGCCCTCGGTTTAAGTCATTCAAGGTTTATTTTTATAAGATATCTTTATATACTGTTTTAGAAATTATACGCTCGACTATAAAATATGTCAAAGAAATAAGGGTATGTACAATGCAAATTTATTTTTCAGGTTAGTGTTCATTCATTGATTTGCGTATTTCTTCGATACCTTTAGTCTTAAATATATATTTCAAAAGTTGTATGTATGCAAGTGGTATGTATGGCGATACAAAATGTTTATTAGATATTTATACATGTTAAATTATGATTTAGTTAATATACTTCTTTAACACTTTAATATAAATACCTAGCAAATAAGAACAGTCAAATAAGCGCAAATTCGTTTCAAGCGCCTACCGTAGTTTCTACCCTCGTAGTATGAGAGAAAGCAACAGAGGTCTCCCTGTGACGTCACGATGTGGTTGACCATTCAACGCGTTTTTCCTCTTATGCGCGAACCTTTTCACTGTACGGACCTTGGGTCAGGACAACTGATGGGAATATGGTGAAACTTTTGCCCTGAAATAGTTCATGTTCTGAAGCTACCTGCTAACTTCGTACTACATAAATAATTGAAAAGTAAAACATATGTTCTAAATTATCCTTAAATGAATATAAACAGCCCTAATAAGTACAACTCAAAATAGTGTATATCTAGATGCAAGCAGAAATTAAAGTCAGAATAAAGTAGCTGACGTTTATATATAGGTTAGGTCAGGTTAGGTTATTCAATTATGGCAAAGCACACGAGGGCTATCTGCGTAAAGGGAGGGATGCCTTCGTAGTGGACTTTCTAAGGGAACTGGCTCGTATACACGTTACACATGGGGAAAACCACGAAAACGCCCATGCAGCCAGCCCGTTCGCGGGATTCGAACCTCGGACCGAATTACCAGTGTTCAGCGTCTTTACCGCTCGGCCGCCGGTGGGCCGTTTATATATAGAGGGGAAAATAAAAAATGGAATAACTTGAAATTTCATGCTTACTTTCTAAATAAAAATATTTTTATTAAAAAGAAATGTATAATTTCACTACTACAGATTAATCGTTTTTATATTTTGCATACAACAAGACAATATTTGTCTCTGGTATTGCCTCTTCATTGTTAATGTCGTAAGGTGTAGCAGAATGGTAGCGCCATCTTGAGGTCAGTATAAATTTCTCGGAGGCCACCGAAAACACAATAGAATATTTTCAGCCTTCTGTGTAAGTTGGTTGTAGTCTAAATATGGCACTTCCTAGTACACTGTAACAACCTCCGTAAAGTTAACGTACAAAGACTCCGTTCTTAACCTGTAGTCGGCCAATCCTTATCTTTCACTTGCAAACAAAGCGGCACTGCCTGAAACAGATGTGCACGCCTTGCTTGATAACTGATGTGTACGATGTATAACAAACCAACCCCATTTACAAATTCTTACAACGAGCTCTTAATGATACTATTGGTGGCTATAATCCAAACAGGGGTGCTTCAAGTCAAGAATTTTCATATGTGCCTTCCTTATAAAGAAGTTAGAATAAATGGAAAAGAACAGGGATAGGAAATCCCCACTACATGCCAGAATACGCCGACGACATCGCAATTACAGTGAAGTCAGCTAACCAAGACCTCGCAGCTGATAAGCTGCAAAATTTTATGACGCACCTCAAGCACTGGTGCACAAAGTAAAGAGTGGCATTTAAAGTCGACAAATCGCAGTTACTGATAATTAAGAAGAAAACTCTAGAACACCTCCAGTTACCAAATTAAAATTATTCAACATGGAAGTTCCATTAGTTACTAAAGCCGCGTATCTAGGAATTAAATATACCGGGAATTTCAAATGGACGGAGCACATAAAGTACGTGAGAGGAAAGAACCTATGCGTCGTTCAAAGTTTAACACAATTAGTAAATGCAAACTCTAAATTAGATCTACGCCGGAAAAGATACATATATACGGCTTTCATCAGACCCATCTTCGCGTATGCCTCGCCAGCCTGGGCTTCGGCCAGAAGTAAGGACGTAAAGAAACTTCAAATCATCCAGAATAAGCTACACAGGGTTATGACGAATACGCATTTCCTGGTCTCTAACCACATACTTCAGAAAGATTTACAGATTGAGACAGTGGAAGAGTACTCTTTACAAGATGAATGATAACTTCTTCAAAAAAGTTCAGTTTCAACTAACTGAACTTGAGTTGACAGCAGTAGCATATAGCAGAACTCTGCCTTAACTACTTATCTTGAGCAAATGCCCTTAGGCGCTGGTAATTTTTTAAAATATTGCGATAACCGCCACGCCGTAACGTCGAAGCTATAACAAGTGCTTTGAAGTACGTGAAATGAAGAATAAATAATTAATGGGGTTACGTCTGCAAAAGCTTCTCGAGCTGGTGAATATGCAGATTTTAGCATGTAGTAAGCAGATGATTGTCTGGAAGCCGCCTCTTGGGCGGAGCTACCGTAGCAAACGTTTTGATAATTCATTTTGAAGCAATTTATAGAAACATTCTTGGAGCTCTTAAAAGTTTGTTGCGGTGTCCATAAGTTAGGCATCGTAGTAAAAGTGAATTATGGTAGATTGGAGTAGATCGTTGGTAAGTAGTCTTCAGTCGTTGGTTGACTTTTACTACTATACATCACTTTAGTGGCCTTCATGAGTAACAAATGACTTCCGGGAAAGAGCGGAATAGCTTCTATGACATAAAGCAGATAAGCATGGCAATCAGTCAGTATCGAATCGAATCGGTTAATGATGTATCATCTAGCAAAAATCTGCTTTAATTGTAAATAATGGAACCTTAAGCCCTTAGGCGTTGGAGATTTAAAAATAAAGCGAAGCGATACCGACGCGCATTTCTCGGCGAAGCTGAAACAAGTCCTCTAGGTACGTAAAATGGAAAAGCATCACAATATGCAGTTTGCTGTTGAGGTAAATTTTTTTGCAAGTCTTTTCAAAGTTTTAAAGTTTATGAAACCAAGTCTTATCTTTTGATAGTGGCATAAAATCACAAAACACTTTTCACTATTTACACTACATACATATTTTGAGAAACACATTACACAGCGATTAAATTTATAATGGGACAAGTTCAAGTCCATATAGTAGTAAAGCAAAGTCTCCATTGTGATAATATGAACACAAAGTACAGTTGAAATAAATATGAGCTTTGTCAGTTCTTGTTACAAAATGAAGTCCATATATTAAAATACAAAGTCTCTATTAAAGCTACTTACAATATTTACATTTCACCAACGAGAGTTGCGAAAGATTCTTCTAGTTCTTTTGGACGCTATTTCTATTGTGGGATCATAATTAATAAGGTAACGTATGCGCTGGAATTCGGAATTTTCTATCTTTAAGTAGAAGTTGTGACTAGTTGATAGGATTTCGTCTGATATAGGTTTAAGATCCTTGTGGAGTTTAAGATTGCGAACAAACCAGGGTGAATGTGTAATCTCTCTGAGGATTTTATTTTGATATACGTACTTGGATTTTCTTTCTATAAGTTATACATACGGTTTCCTAAACTGGAACTGCGTAAAGGAGGATTGGTCGAAGTAGCATTAAGTAGATTCTCAGTTTTAGATTCATGTTTAATTTTGATTTCCTGTTTATAAGTGCACTTAGGACTATTTTAGCTGTAGTTGCTTTTCTGAGAATATATTCTACGTGTTCTTTAAAGAGTAATTGGCTTTCAAAGTAAATTCCTAGATATTTGACTCTGTTTACAATGGAAACTGGGTAGCCTTAATTTTAATATTAATTTCCACCGGAGTGTTGTTTCTGTCTTCGGAATAGAAGTATTTGGCATTTAGACGAATGAATTTTTAGTTTCCATGTGTTGAAGTAATGAGTTATTTGATTTACTGCAATTTCTAGTTTGTCGATTGCTAGTTGAGGCGTCAGAGATTTGGATAGTATGGCAGTATCATCTGCGAATATAACTATTTTTGCATTTATTGGTATTGGCATATCATAAGTTAAAAAGAAATGGTTCTAAAACGCTTCCTTGGGCCACGCCACTTTTTATACGTTTCTTGGATGAGAGGGTGTTGTTTATTTTCACTTAAAAAATTCTGCTCTTTAAATAATTTTTTATAATTTTAATGAAGTTTATCGGCAGACGAGCAAGGTGTAGCTTAAAGAGCAGAAGACCACACCTTGTCGAATGCTTTTGCCAGATCAATAAAGCAACTTCGAATCGTATTCTTACTAAATGCTTCAGCTCTGCACTCTGCCACATTAAGCAGGTGGTGGATGGTACTGTGACCTTTACGAAAGCCAAATTGTTCCTTTTGAATAATTTCCTTAGATTCTAAATGGTGAATGAGGAGTTTTTAAAGAACTTTTTCCTATATTTTTCCGAGACAACGTAGTAGGCTAATTGGTCGATAAGAATTTAGGTCCTTGGGATTTTTATCTGGCTTGACAAATGTAATAATGTTTGCATCTTTCCATTGGCTCGGAAAGTATTTTAATCTAAAACTTGCATTTATTATATTAGTAATGAGAACTATATAGTTTTTTGGAAGTGGCTTTATTAGATATTCTGTCATATCCGGGAGCTTTGCGTGGTTTTAGATTTTTGATCATTGAGCTAATTTCGCTCGGAGAAATTGGATTTAGGTGCTCGATGCCAATTCTATCACTAAGGTGAAGTAAGTAAATTCTTTACTTTGGAGATTTTGGTTTTTTCTTCTGTTTTATTATTGGAGGCTGTGGCTTTTCCATAGGAGGTATAACTAGTTTCAGGAGCTTCGGGTGCGTTTTTCGTAAATTGAGGAAAGTCGTCTTTAGAAGGAAATATTTGCTTATTTTTAAACTTCTTGCTGGGGTGCTCTGGACATTCAGGGTTAGTTGCTGCGTGATTCCCATTACATAGAACAAATCTTGCTGGTATTTCGGTTTTCCCTTTAATGGGGCATTGATAAGAATGTGAATCGAGACATCTTACGCACCTAGGAATATTGTAGCGGGCTCTCTGTGTATGGCCATAACGTTGGCATCAGAAGCATCGAACTGACCTCGGTCTGCTTTTATATCTCTCGTCTGCGATGTGAGAGATGTGAAAAACTTCTTTCTCTTTAGATGTTCTAGACGTTTCCACATAAAAAAACTGAAAGCATGGTTAGTAGTCCTTCTCTCATGCGCTGCATTTGATGAAGCTTTAAAACTGTAATGTTTTGGCTTTCTAAATCCTCTTTAATTTCTTCAATTGGCGTCATCAATCAATCAATCAATGCGTGTATCGCCGGCCTATCGCTAAAAAGTGCGACGTCGCTGGCTCCATGATGAAATATGCCGCTAAGGCTCATGACATATTAATGGGACAGGTAGCAGGAGGTGTGAGGTGACGAGAGGGGCTGGCCATACACCACGCTGTTAAAGAAAACCTTTCATGAGAAATCAGGAGAGGCTTGACAGGTGTGTATACATATGACTGTTGTTTTTATGTTAAAAACAAGCATAAGTGAAAACACAGTCTTTGTTTTTAGTTACTACACTAGACAGTGCAATAATAAAAGATGAATGAAAGGAAGCTAATAAAATTACTATGTGCAAAATATATACACAATATATACATAAAAACTTTTAGGCGCGTTTATGCGGGGAAATTCGAGTCACGATCGAGGTAGGGCGCCTAAGGTCTGATTTTAATATCCTTTTGCAATATGATATATTCAAGCGTGCTGAAACTATTTAGATGATTGCACAGTTTTGCCTTTGTAAAGAAGTTGCTGTTCTTACGGTGTATGAACTCCTCAATACGTTCAATTTTAATATCTCTATTCGTTCAATTTTAATATCTCTATGCGACGTGTAGTTGGAAACGTAGTAATGCGTCTGAGTTGTGAGCCTTAGATATTTATTTTGTACTACTTGTAGCTTTTGAAGGTCTTTGCTGGTGGCCGCTTCCCAAGCAGGCGAGGCATGTGTAATTATTGGTCTTACGATTGCCACAAAGACGTGTCTTTTCCTTAGTAGATTTAATTGCGAATATTTTCCTACGAGTGGGGTGAGATTTCTTATTGTGGAGATAGCTTTCCCGCGGACGTTATTGACATGGTCGCTCCAGGTGAATTTGTTATTGAATGCGACACCTAAATAATTTGCTTTCTAAACTAATGGAATTTCTACATTAAAGAGTTTGAGTCTGGTAGTTATTGGTGTCTTTTTGGTCGGTTTCAGGATGATCCGTAGCTCTGATTTATGAGCGTTAAATGAAATTCTCCATTTCGTGCACCAGTGTTTGATTGGCGGCGTTATGGACTGTAATTTATTTATCGCATTACCCACGTTAAGTGATTTCACCATCATCAGCATAACATCCAAGAAATCCATTGGTATCAGTGAAGACTCTTGGGAAGTCCACTACATATAAAATATATAAAATGGGACCTAAAATTGATCCTTGGGCTACACTGCATTTAACCGCTCGAGTGACGATTTATCGCTGCCGATACTCACGAAGAAATTTCGATCTTTGATAAATGAATGAATTAGCAAAATGAGGTCTCTATTAAAATCCATACAGATTAATTTAAAAAGTAAGCCCCTCATGCCAGACGCGGTCGAAAGCTTTCGCCACGTCTAGCATGAGTAAGGGACATTTTGATCATTGTGCAGGGCCGCTCCAATAAACTCGTTCAGCCGAATTAATTGCTTTGTGGTAGAAAGTTATTTTCGAAACCCTAACTGTTCGGGAGGATTTGAGTAAATACGGATTCAATCTTCTATGTATAATTCGTTCACAGATATTTCCTAACCCTGGTAGGAGGCTGATTGGCCTAAAGCCCTCGGGTTTAGTAGTATCCTTGCCTGGTTTAGGCAGTAAAATGATTTTTGCAATTTTCCATTCATTCATTCATAACGAGTATTGCCGGTATATCGCACTTAGATGCAATTTAATCAGCTCAACGAATTTTCGCCAGAGGCAACAAGACATTAGAAAACTAGACATAGGAGGCAATTCGGTCTAAATTGAAAGAAAGGGGCCACATGACGCCACAAGAGAGAGTACAATGACTCAGCAACCAAGACTCAGGCAATTATCCATTGCTTGGGAAAATTATTCACAATGCATGCATTTATTATGCTTGTATACTTCGTGATAATAGCTAACGGAAGATTTTAAATCGCGACGTTCGTGATTTCATCAAATCTCGGCGCTTTTCTGGTCTTTAACTTTTTTATTATTTCTTTCACTTCTTTCGGAGTCGTAAAATCCGGTTCACTTCGTGGGCTGGAGCTGTTGATCCAGCCATCAATGAAATACCAAATATCATAAGAAAACGTGCAGCCGCAGGGGTCTGTATTAGGCATAAACTGCTTTTCAAGATGATCTGACATAATTTGAGCTTTGTCATAATTTGTAATTGCAATTTTATTTTCCCCGTAAATGGGTTTATTTACTGTAGGCTTTGTTTTAAGATTTCTGGCGAATGCCCAAATGTCATTGTTTGGTTCGTTGAAACTGGCGACTTTGTCATTCCATTTTTCTTCTCTAAACTTGTAGATATTTTCCTTAACAATTCTGTTATACTTGTTTATTTCTCTTTTGATGCCTGGATCCCAGGAGATGTGCCATCTCTTTCCTAGTTTATATCTTTCTGTAATTTGTTCTCGGATGTACCTAGGGAGCCTTTCTGCATTTTTATCTGCCAGGGATTTTTTTCGTAACATTCGTATGAACTGTGCGGATGCTAGTAGTGAAAGTATTAATTGCTGAATAGACATCATTATTATTTCTACGATCTCCAATGTCAGGAGGATTCGTGTTTAAATACTCAGTAAAGAGAGCCCAGTCAGTGATTTTCGTGTATTTGCTATCATTACATTGATTTGTTTCCAGTGTTGCAATAATGGGAATATGATCCGATGTGAGTTCAACTTTTACATCCAGGTACATAGTATCGAAGCTGTAGCTAAAATGATGCTCAGTATATCCCCTCTTCCAGATTTATCCGGTAAATACGTGTAAGTATTTGGAGCATAAAAATAAATAGGGTGATTATTGATGTAATTGTAAAGCTGTATTCTATTTTTTGTTTGACCTTCTGACCCCTCATTCCACATTTTTGGTGTTTAAATCCCCACCGACGACAGCCTGTTTATCTGGAGGGAGAATCTCTTGTAATAAGCATTCGTTAATCGGATTTCTGGGTGTGTTATATATAGAGCTGAAATAAATAATCCCATATAAGGAAGGAGAACAGAAACTGTTTTCCTCCCTTATACTTCGCAGGCATTCCTTCTGATTTCGTTTATAAGATAGGCTTGAAGGGATCTTTTCATGAAGATTGCGAGCCCCGCTCCCACCTCTGTGACTCAGTTTATCGCACCTGAAACAGTTATAATTTGGTATTTCTATGTTATTACTGGGGCAGGCATTGGCCTCAGTTATCAAAACGTTATCTATATCGTAGTTTAGAAGCAAATTTTGTAGTTCGCGAATATTGTTTAACACGCTATATGCGTTCTAAATCATGAGCGGAATTGTCCCTCTTTTAAGACTGTGAAGACACATTATGTGAGTTATTGTTAGTATTGTTTTCTGGGTTGGTATCTTTTAGTTCTTTAGGCCCACCAGCGGCCGAGCGGTAAAGACGCTGAACACTGGTAATTCGGTCCGAGGTTCGAATCCCGCGAACGGGCTGGCTGCATGGGCGTTTTCGTGGTTTTCCTCATGTGTAACGTGTATACGAGCCAGTTTCCCTTAGAAAGTCCTCCACGAAGGCATCTTTCCCTTTAGGTAGATAGCCCTCGTGTGCTTTGCCATAATTGAATTACCTTTTAGTTCTTTGATTTGCTGCGTAAATTCTAAAAAGCCTGAGCTTTTATCACTGAGACTATCTCAGCAAGATCACTAAAAATTTTACGAGCCTCATTTATGGTATCTGAATAGGTACCAGAAGAAAGGGCTTGTGAGTAGGATTTTCCTTCCACTATGCGACTGGAATATGTTTGTTTGTTTTCAGTCTTTTTCTTTGCAAATTTCTCACACCATTTTATAACTTGAGGTGTGAGATTTTCCGAAATTCGCGCACACGGGTGGTTTCTCTTTGTTTCCCCTGTCAGGGCAATCTTTGATAAAATGCTCTTCTCCGCATCTCACATCTTGGTTTATACTACATACAGCTTAGGTATGATTAAAACGCCAACAGCAGAATCATTGAATCGGTCCCTTTCTGCCTTTGTATTCTCAGCAAAGGTATTTTTCATAATAAATTGCCTTTGAGGCCTCTTTTTTTGGTAAAGTGACTAAATAAAGAAGAAGTATGATAACTTCACCATCGCGCCGTCTTGACATTTGCTTCATGTCTATCACTTCAAAATTTAGCTCCTCAAGCTCCCTTTTGATTTCCTCAATTTCCGTGCTTAGAAGCAAACCCTTTAATACGACTTTAAGATTTTTATCCTTTGGGAAGATGTAGGAGTGATGTTCAACTTCAACTTCTTTTAATAACCTGACAATCCCTGGATAACTATCAGTGATTTTTTGAATGATTTTGACACCATCCCTTATATTAAACCCCATGAAATCAATCTTGTGCTGATGAAACATTTGCTTTATTTTACTATAGGTATATTTGTTTTCTTATGTAGGTAAGTATGATTGGGGGTAATCTTGGATGTTTATTAGTGTCAGTATTCGCTGCTTGTGGTTTATTATCATTGACTTGAGGTAAGTCATCATTTTGAGTAGTATCCATATTTACGTTTTCCTGAAACTGTGGCCGTATCCTGTAGACTCCTCGTAGTTTCATTTTTATCCATATCATTTGTACTATTTATCATGAATTTGGTGAAGTGATTTGCGTCTGCGATGTGAGTTTAACATTTTTGGCTACCTTACAATTTGTTTTTGTTCTGATTGTTTGATCTCCTACCCTTCCTTTCGGAATTTCGTCATCTGAACAGAGATCTTTATCCAATGTTACTTCTTCCTCTGTGCTATCTGTAACATCTGAATGTAAGTTTATCGGACTTCTTGCACATTTATTGTCATCAGATTTGTGATTTCTGATAGTACTAGATAGCGATGTATTATGGTCGTTTTTAGGATCCTTAATTTCTGCAGTAGATTGCTTTTGTAAAGCTTGTATCATTTCCAGAGAGTTTATTAAGAAGTTGTAGAATTTTATTTCTACGTCAATGAGTGAACCATTTCTGTCTCTTACGCATTCTAAGTCTGAGATCTGATTATGGTAGTGTTCCACAAGCCTCTCCATGATTGCGCATGAAAAATAATCAATCCGGCAACCAAAAATGGAGTCCAACGCCCCGGAACAGAGCCCTGGCTCGACAGCCTTCTCTAGAGCTGGATGCGCTGGCGGATAGCACTTAAGGCCCTTAACAATCGCCTGAAGTGAAAGCTTGGGGATAACTATAAGCGCTTTTGAAATCCAAAACCACAAATGAAATTAAATTCAGTTAAATTAATAGAAAGCTTTAAATTAAAAATCGCAACAGCAGAATTTACTATTTTGCGTTAGCAATCAGGCGTATTGAGAAAATGGCGCAAAGCAGATATCTAAAAATATCATTTAAATACAAAATATAATTATAAAAACTGAGAGTGCATACTTCATAATAATATTTCATAAATTACAAACCGATAATAATAACATTAAAAAATGCTGTTAAAATCAAACTGTGACTCCACGTGGTCACACCTTCTTTCACCACGTTCACATTCCGAATTCAATTGGCGTGTGAACTGTGAGACTGTGTCTTTAATGACTGCCTTTAAATTTTTATCAGTTGGGAGTAAGAAGGTATGAAACGGTATCTTTTGTTTCTCTAAATAATCTTTAACACTTCTAAAGTCATCAGAATTAAAAAGTTGTAATCTTTCGCCTTCTTAAAGAGCTTAAACTTTACTCTCGAGTTGTCGTATTTTGAGGTTTTCCTTAATGTGTTTGCGGAATTCGTGCCAGTTGATATCCTTATCAGTTATAACTAGAGGAGGAATATTCATTTTATTTGGACGTATCGGTTTTTGAGGAGGGTTATCTTTTTTTTTTGTTCGTGGGGTTCATTATTCGGTGGTTTGACTGAATCAACATCCATATTTTTATCTAATATTTCTTTGTTATTTAATGAACTGTAGCGTGAAATAACGCTAATAGGTAGAGTTCCAACGCGTTTCGGTATTTTTCTAATATAGCCCGACACTGAATAAATCTAGCAGTAGATATAGAATGGCACGCAAGAGATTTGAGCATTGATTTTAGTTAGCTTAATTTCTTGTCGAAATTTAGGGATAATATTTCGCTAGTGATCCGTGGCAGTTACCCTCTCTTCCAAAAAGCAAGAACATGAGCTTATACGGCCAAACTTAACGTCTTTTCTACGTCGTTCTAGCAGAAGACTCAAATATCAGACCACTCGCGGCCCACCTCATCCGTGATTCAAATTTCTCTACATGGTACTGTGTAAAAATTCTCGTAATATACGTTCGAAATGATTTTCAAATTCAACTGCATCTTATACATTATCTTTCATAGTTAATATATCGTGACTTGTGTACTATCCTTTAACACTCATTGTGACATCTCATGCATCATGACTTGTTTCTGTTTTATTTTCTTTTTGCAAAATGCAGACATGCAGTTAAGTTTGCCTCGCTGCTCTCATGGGTCATGTTTTTAAATGTTCGATTTTAGCCTTAAATTTGTAAGTGATGCATTGTCTCACCCCCTTTTTCTTTTACTTTAATTGCCCGTCTGGACAGCCTTACTGTCATGTGCCCACTGGGCATTTTCTCACGAGCCAGAAACATCGCGCTCCGCGCGATATCCCGGCCATATCTGCACAGAACGGAATGGAAAAGCTCACTTTGAGCTACGACTTCATCGGAAAAGTACTGCGGCAGTTTATCAGCTAACATTTGATTATGTGTTTGCTATTTTCACCATTCTCTCGTGCTAACTGCATTCAAAACTTAAATTGAACAGCTACCGTAATTTTTGCTTATTTTTCGAATCATCTTTCGCTGCTTATTGCTATAAGGATATGCCTAATATGCCTATATACCATGTCGAGAATATGATCGCACCTTAAGCTTACTTACACTACTGCATGATTGCTTCAAGACCATTCTTAATTGCTTACTACGACTAAATAAATTGCTCTTTAAGAATATTAACTGCACTTGCCATGGAGAGATTTTACTTCGTTTATTATGGCAAAAGAAGATAGGATGCTTATCCATTAGTGCCGCTTGAGGGTGTTGATACCAAAGGTATCACTTCTTCTATTCACCGCCAATTTTTTCAGTATGATCTACTAAGAAAGGCTACACGTAGTGGATATTAGTACCAACTGAAGTCAAAAAAAAAGATGAAGGCTGGAAAAGGTCATTTAATAACTAATACTCTTGAAGATCATCAAAATGCTATTACATTTCTGCAGGAAAACTAAATTGAATTTTATACTTATCAGTTCAACTCTCAATCAACTGTAAAAATTATCTTAAAAGACATAGCACTTGCCATTTCCGAACAAGCTCATTTTACGCGGATGTCCAGTTTACAAAAGACGTTTTCGAAAACCTAAAATACAAGAAGCTAAACCTCCCATCCCAAGTAAAGAAGACTTCCCACTTTAATTCAACCAGCCTAAAAGAAAATTCAGAAAACAGCAATAACTCAGCTTAAGGTACCTCTCTAAAGCCTAAATCCAGAAAAAGAATTACAGGAAATCTTTCAAATATTCCAGAACCCCAATGTTTTTAATTTCATCCAGACTATGTCAAATATTGCTAAGAAGATTAAGCAAGCGAAAAGTAGTTCAGAAAAAATGCTAATAGCTTTCGAAGCAGTCAAGATTACGCTTTAATTTGACGGAAGATTAACCCTAAATTTAAATTGCCGAGCAGCTTATGATGTTGGTGATATATGACGGCAAAGGAGCCGCGACTTTCCAGTACTGTGGTTCATAGATGGAGACTACTGTGGCTCATAGATGGAGACTACTGTGGCTCATAGATGGAGACTACTGTGGCTCATAGATGGAGACTACTGTGGCTCATAGATGGAGCTACTTATACTGCATTAGGATGCGTAATTGAATTCCATTTTTATAGACACGAACTTTACTCAGGATTTCTCTTCAGGAAAATATAACTATACATCAGTATAGGCCTTCCTTAGGGCCGTATACTGATCAACTAGGCTCAGGATACGGATAGGCGAAAGGAACTGGCAAGTCACCTTTCAATACGGAATTATACGTCTGTAACGCTTATAATTTGGGAATCTGTCGTATATGAGCAACTAAACAAGTTTCAATATAGTTATATGAAGCAGTAAATCATTCCTAAGAATCTGTGAATTCCAAAAATTCAATCTGATGTAAAATTATCTACTTGAGCATAAGCAATTTCACTTTTACGATTTACGACTGCTTAGCATGAGTTTAGCTGGAACTCTCCGCCTGCATTTCAAGCTATTTCCTCACCTCAGCTGTCCAAATAAGATTGATTTTGAAATGTTCAGCATAACTTATCTCTGCAAATACTGGAATTACAATTCCTTCAGTTGACTTTTCTTTCGTTTTCGTGGAGCTTTGAAATCTCCTTAGGTTTTTAGAAATTTTACGCGGACTCATTAATTCTCTAACAATTTTTAGAAAGGTGTATTGCCAAGTCAAACTGAAGATTAAGCTTCAGCCTTTCTTTAAGCAAATTTGCAATAAAGTCACCTAATTCTCTCAACAAAGGCTACTGAAATAAATAAATTCTAGAGCATTTCGGATGCCTCCTTTATGCGATCCTAAACTATTTGGCCCATTGTTCGTCCATTAAATCTTAATTTGGTAAAAACATATTTACGGGTACTCGTTGGCTAAAATTGGCGATTTTTAGCGGTACATGGACACCGAGTTTGTGCAGTTCTTGACTTGTTATGTTGGCTTTGTCTAGCGGCGATTTTTACGCCAAAAATCGCCGCTACACAAAGCCAAAATAAGAAGTCAAAGAATCCATGTACACATCGACCCATTTTCACTTAAAAAAAATCAGACAATTGCACAAACGGTGTCATTGCGCACTTCTTTGACATTGTCCATGTACACACCGATCTATTTTCGCTTAAAAAGTGAAAGGAACAGCCAGTTCTACACTAGACCAAACAAAAAATATATAACCTCAATAAATTACATTTTAAATTAAACAGTGAAATAACATAAACAACGAAATTCATATTAGCACTACACAAAGGAAATATCTACTTAACCTTATTTAGAAATTTCCGTGTCTTCAATCAAACGAAACTCCTTAGCAGCATCCAAAAACTTCCTAAAATTATCTGAACTAGAATCTGTATACTGGCATCGTCCCATGAATTCACAAAAATAAGATTAAAAATTTATCCTCCGATGTTCGACCATACGGCATTTCCTTCCTACAAACAGGACACTTATAATGGCTACTAAGTAAAGCTTCATTTACCCACCAGTCAATTAAAACTTTTACTCTTTCCTTCCAAATAATACAGAAATTCAAATTAATTATTCCTCATCATCTATCCTGAACGTTGAGCTCACAGAGACAGGTTCAGTTTTTTCAGCGCTCCAGTCTTTGGTTAGCATTCGTTTTTGTTCTCCTCGATGGCCAGCAAGGAACCACCAGACCGTACATGGGCAGATAAATTAAACAGTGACTCGGATTATTCCACAACCTCATCATCTAGCAGAAAAACTAAAATTAAACGTAAAGAATTTCTAAAAAATAAATCTCCCGATCAGGATCAAAAGGAAACTAAACGTAGCAAAAAATCAGATGAAACCCCAGCAAAATTAGAAAAATATCTTCCCTAATCTTATAGTCGGTCAAAAGGAACTACCTACAGCTAAAACTCCAGTACAATCAAAATATGATTTTTTCTCCTCATCCCCAGGAGAATGGACAGCAGCAGTAATAGAAAAATTCGAAGATATCTCTGAAATGGATCCAAACACACCTGAATACCAAACTTATGCCAAATTCTTGGAAATGATAAAAAACCATACTTCAAATTCGCCGATTCCCACCCCAGAAGAGAAAGTGCAACAAAAAGATACTAAAGAAGATGAATGGAGTTCCCCAGAAAAACTGCAAAAGAGCAGAAAACCCGTAAAACCAACAGAAAAATAAATATGAACCTCTAAATGAAAATCTTAAAAACACTGAAAATAAATAATTGTGCCGAACAAACTGAAGAATTAGAAAAAATCCTGCCCATTGTAATTACCGACACAGAAGCTGATTGGATGTCAATCTAGAAAATTTTAGCAGATACCTGCAAATCAGATTACGAAGCTGACGTTAAAGCCAGAAAATTTATCTGCGTACAACTACTCTACAAGGTTTTAAAGCTACAATAGAAGTATTTAAAAAATGCGAAATAAATTTTCACACCTTCCAAATCAGTAATAACATGGTTAAGGTTATCCTTAAAAACGTTCCATCTACTCTTTCAGAAGCCATCAAACAAGACCTTGAAAATCGAAAATTCCCTATTATTAAAGTCAAGCAGTTCAACAAAAAAATAGAAGACAAAATCATCAGACTCCCAATATTTTTCTTAGAACTTGAACGTAATAAAAGCAGCTATCCATCATATTAATAAAATCTGCCGCTTTAATGTAATTATCGGGATATACGCACCAAACAAAAGACCCGTGCAATGTTTTAACTGCCGAGAGTTCGGCCATTCACAAAGCAATTGCTTCAATAAAGTCAGATGTGTAAAATGCGGTGACAATCATTGATTTAACACCTGTCAGCTAAATCCCGCACAGATACCAAAATGTATTTTTTGTTTCGAAAATCATGTCAGCTCGTACGGAGGATGCAAAATCTATCAAATAAGATTCAGCAAAATTGAAAAATCAACAGATATCCCACCTCCGAAGCCTCTCCCGCCTACAAGTGAAGACTTTCCTATTTTTAATACACAGCAAGTTCCAACAATTAAAGAAAATACGCGCCCCCTTTACAGTGAAAAATTCAAATCTAAAATGCATTCTTCAGAAATTTTCACAGATGTCTTCTCAATCCTTAAAGAATCTAAAATCCTTCAGTTGCTACAAAACATTACTTCAATAGCCCAGAAAGTAAAAGAAGCTCAATATATCCATCAGAAATTAAGTCTTGCCTTTCAAGCAGCAGAAATCGTTCTGAAATTTGCAGAAACGGATTAAATATCTATGAAAATAAGTGCAGATTGCTATCGCAAATTTTTACAAGATTAAAAAGTCAAACTACAGCACTCAACAATAGATGGTGGCACCTATGCCGCACCCTAAGCCTTTTTAATTAAGTCTTCCTTTTCAGGAAGTGAATAATCGTCTGTACTTTAAGGTCTATATATGACTACCCAGTAGGGTAACTAATTGATGCGTAAAGGCCGTCAGGCCGTAGACTCACAATCACCTTAATTCACTGCAATTCAAATTAATCTTACCTCATTCAGCCATTTTACCGTACAAACCACAAAATAACAACGTACTCCCTAACCAGCATCCAACACACAAGAGCTAACGAATCTTTTCCCATCATTCAAATTCACCGCAATCACGGAACCAATTATGTCATTATAGGGTTTTCATAGCATTCAACGACTCCTGTTACCATAAATGAAACAACTTGTATAAATAAAAAAAAGAAAAGAAATGAAATGAAAAATATATAAAATATAAATAAATGATAAACCAAATAAAACTTAAAATAAACGAAAAATTAAACAACAAGTTAGCGATAATTCAAGAGGCACCTTAAATATACACTGCTGGCCACCGTAAATGCAACACCCTGAAGGAAGCACGCAAATAACATGAAATTTACAACATGCATTAGCGGAGGTGAGATATGCAAATGATTAAAATTTCAGCGCGGACGCACATCACGCGCACCTGTGGCGCGACTGCGCTATTTAAGCTTGGAGCTTAAATAGCGAAAAAAAAAGTGCTATTTAAAGCTTGGAGTTTTCGACGATTTCAAGTTCGTCAATTGTGTTTTTCTTGTGGTTTTTTCAAAAAAAAAAAAAAAAATCAATTATGCCTCGTAGTAAACAGCGATCATCGTTTGATCAAATATCCGAATTCGACAGAGAAAGGTTAGTGACCTACCGAGAGTGTGGATTATCTTTCAGAGAAATCGGTAGTTGTGTTGGACGAAACAAAGCAACTGTAACGTGGATATATGACCGTTGGATGCAGGAGGGTACGACGGACCGACATGTTCGATTGCATCCACCTCAGATGCACCACTTCACGTGATGACAGGAACATTGTGCGCATGGCAGTGACAGATCGCTCAGTCACATCACGAACCGTAGCACAGCACATTCAGTCTATAACGCATCATCCAGTGTCTGAGCGTACCATTCGACGCTGTTTACAGCACAGTGGTCTGTCCGCAAGACGTCCATTGCTTCGTCTGCCCTTGAAGCAGAACCACAGATGTCTCCGCCTCCAATAGTGCGATGAAAGAAGGATGCGGACGGCAGAAGGGAATGAAATTCTCTTACTGACGAGTCACGCTTCTGTCTGCAACATAACGATATTCGGATTCGAGTCTGGAGACAGCGTGGAGAGAGGATGCTGAACAGCTGCGTTATGCACCTCCACACTGGTCCTGTACCGAGTATTATGGTATGGGGCGGTAGTGGATATCACTCTCGCACACCTCTAGTACGCATTGCCGGTACTTTAAACAGCCAGCGCTACATATCCGAGGTGTTGTAGCCAGTTGTGCTTCCTTATCTTCAGGGCTAACCACAGCCATATTTCAACAGGATAATGCGCGACCACACGTGGCACGTATTGTCCCAGGGTTCTTCGTCATTCGCCAAATTTAATTGCTTCCCTGGCCGACTCGCTCTCCGGATCTTTCGCCGATAGAAAACATGTGGTCCATGGTTGCTGAACGATTGACCGAGATTACATAGCAAGCTGCCACAGCAGATCAACTTTGGCAACGTGTGGAAGCTGCTTGGTCTGCTGTATCCCAAGAACACATCCAAAGTCTCTTTGAATCAATGCCGAGGCGTGTGGCAGCGGTGATTGCCAACAATGGCGGCTACTACTGATTCTAGAAGGAACCATTCCGTTCCGTTCCGTGCAAGTATTGCCGAAATATCGCGCAGGGCGCGATCTGTCCGGCTCATGAAATAATGCCCAGGGGGCACTTGACTTTATAACTGCGACAAGTAATAAAAGGTCTGAGGTGGAAAAGAGGGAACCACACTTCACAGAAGTCTATAAATTTAATAATTTGATACTTGGTCAACATGTTATGTACTAAATAAATTTTATTGTGATACCTCTTGTCTTTCTTGGTGTTGCAATTTGGGTGGCCAGCAGTGTACAACAACCCTTAATTTCAGCTTATTTTTAAAAAATAACAAAATGCAACGATATTATTATCTTCTAGGGTATTCACAATTAGTAACTAACTCATGACCTACAGTGCCAAGCGTTTCAAAAATGATACCGATGAGAGTCATTATTTCTGTTATTCAATAACAATCTAAAATTCAAGGAAATAATATACAGATTGAAAAGTTTAAGTGACAAGAATTTTAGAAAATAATAAAGCAGAATAGTAACTTTGGGAAAGATTATCATATGTCGCTGTCCTTATGAGTGCATGCTGACCTCTTTAGTAGGGTTATGGCAAAGTCCTCAAATCAAAACGAACCATATCTTTGTGATATCAAGGCCAACTTACAGGCAAGGCCTGCCACTGTGAAAATATTCTTTTGTGTTTTCGGTGGCCTCTCTGAAGTTTTTACTGACCGCAAAGTGGCACTACTCTTCTGCTACGCTTTGTCTTGTTTACAAAGAGCAAAAATGTACCAGAAACAAATATTGTCTTTTTATATGCAAAATTTAAAAACGATTAATGTGTAGTGGTCAGAAATGACACATTTCTTTTTAATGAAATTATTTTTATTTAGAAAGAAAGCGTGAAATTTCATGCTACCCCACTTTTTTTTTTTTTTTTTCATATATATAAATGCCAGCTACTTGACCCCGATTTTAATTCTTGGTTGCATTTAGATAAAGTTATTTTGAGTTATTTATTCTAATTTAAAGTTGGCTTTGGCTGCACCAAAACAACGCGCTTCTTTCTTCTCGGAGTGCTGATTTCTCCTGAAGAGAATTTCCACATGATTTTTTTCATCACCATGCCCATTGCGGAATTAATTCATGTGAGTGGATAAGTACTGCAATTGCAGTAGATGGCCTACATAAATACTTAATTATTAGGGTATCAAGAAAACTTATTTACGTTTTTACTTGTCAAGACCGATAACATATCCTGCTCATTCTTCGACATTCATTTTATTACTATTCATTATTATCAAATAAAATTATTACATTCTTTTAAGACACGATTATCTTTTAATGCTATAAGAATCCAGCTAAATTAAAAGCTACACCGAAATATATCTATGAAGGAAATAAAAAAATTTTATTTAAGATAATACATACTCCCTTCTGTCTATGAGATATTTATTGATCATATATATGCATTTAGTGATCATATATATCCATTTATTGATCATATATAGTAGAGTTCTTATTTTAAAAGGTAAAGAGACTTAAAAATGTATCTTTTAGTTATCAGTTATTTCATAGCACTCAAGTATACGAAACACCATTAATTTAACTAATGGCATTCGAAATGCACGTTATTTTAGCTCCATATATGAAATTAAAATACTATGCATTAAAATAGTCTTAATCATATTTTCAGTTCGAAGAAACATTCAGAATTTGCTTTCCATTCAAATAAAATTATCGCAATAGGACAAATCAAGGAGGTTAGAAAACATTGAAATGTACTTTGTAGGTGTTACTTAGTAAGTCGATTGTGCTTAACTCTTTCCAAGCCCTGTGTGTTCTCCTGAATGTGCTTTACTATTGAACCCTTTCTCTCAGTATGTTTAAATGTGCTTTGCTGTTTAAGAATTTTTTTGTATTACATAATAATGTTGCTACTATATTCCTAAAATAATGACAATTTTTTTTTTTTTTAATATTTAGTAGCATTAAAATAAAGCATTTTGTTTACCTTTTGTTTTTTCCCTTTTACTGACCACGCCTTTTTACATTAGATGCTACTAAAAAATAACGTTGAAAGAGCTAAACTCAGGTATATTATTAATTGAGGTTTTGTTTTTTAGTGTTTCCATTAAAATGTGCTTAAAGTTTTGCAAAATCTGAATCTGGAAGTTTAGTATTCCGCAAAAAGGAGCTAATAACATCAAACTTTAGTTCCACCTTATTTCTAAGCCCCTCCTACAATAAGATGACTGCGTTACGCATCATCTACTCATGGATCTTGTAAGGATAAGGGCAACTTATAGCAAAGTATAGAAAGAGAGTAATATAAGTATTGCTTATTATTTACAGACATGTGCTTTAAATTTTTTACGTATAAGTAGAACCTAAAAACGTATAGCAGTGAGTTCAAATCTAATAATGACATACATGATTTTAATCACAGTGAATCATATACAAAATTTTGAGACTGTTAGAGTCGAATGCCAAGTATTTTAATATAACCGATAGCATATAATAATGATATAGATGACATTCATCACAATGAATAATATATAAATTTTCATGTCTGTTAGTCCTGAATATCACGTTTTTCAAAATCAATAATGATATGCAACTGGTAAAACGTTAACTTAAAAGGAAGAAAGTTTTTATGTGAGGCATGTATTGTAATAATATACAATCCTGTATTACTAGTAGGAAACAGCGATAATTTTTAATAAAATACACATTTTGTTATTAATGAGGCTACGTTACAAATGTTGATATATAGGCAAAAGGATAGCGGTTCACGAGTGCCAACTAGTGACGAATTTCGTGAAACCCACTAAAGTGGGAACCGGAAATTTTGTCCTGCCTGAAATATCTTGTTGGCCTTGGTGACATACATTTCATCTCTTTAGTAAGCACATTTAAAAAACTTTCTTCTTTCTTTTCTACATTGTTAGTACAGGGACATCGTATTTTTTGTTTACCCTAACCCAGTGGTCGCCAAAGTTATTAGCCAAAGAGCCAAATATGAACATTACAACAATTTAAAAACAAATTGGGAGCCAAATCTGCTTATTTAGTAAATTTTTATTACACTAAATAAAACTAAATTTAATACTTAATAAATATTTATTAAGGTTAATACTTAGTAAATATTTATTAATGCAAACAATGTGCTTGCATCTCCTTGGAAAGTTTGAGTAAGTTAGGTTTGCATGTTGTTTTTAATTTTAGGCATTATTCCAAGTTCTCATCAATAAGACGACTTCTCAGTTTACTCTTGATAATGTTCATGCTTGGAAAAGATTGTTCGCATATATATGTAGAGCCGAAAAGGGAAAGAACAGCAAACGCGAGCTTTTTCAGCTCATCGTAAGAGTCAGGAATACTATTCCAAGCGTTGAAAATGATCATGTCTTCCTTCTCCAGGTTATTCAAAGCTGACCACTTGTGTTGTGAACTAAGATCACATTTTTTCTTCTCCAATATTTCCAATTCAACACAAAGGCGTTCAAATTTAGAGTTCAAATCTCCTTGTTTTTTAAATCCAGCAATTATATTTCAAAGCTACCAATGTCAATTTCAAACGGAGAAAATTTCAACTCGGTCATCGTAGCATTAAGAGGATTTTTGACAAATGCTCTGCTGTTTATAATTTCTGAAACCTGCTGAGAAATGCTTCCCTCATATTTAAAATTATTGTTTTAAAATGGTGTTTATAAATAGAGGAATTATTTTCTTAGCTATGCTTCAGCAGGCTCGGAAAATGAAACAATGTTTCCCTTTCAAATCCTGTGCAAAAACGGATAATTTGTTTTCGAATATTATCACTTCTTCTAACATCGAAAAAATTAAGTTTCCTTTGCCTTGTAGTTTACGATTAAGCTGATTTAGATGAGACGTAACGTCTACCACGAAATAAAAGTTTTGGATCCACTGATCGTCTCTTAGTTCTGGATAGCGAACGCCCTTCTCAAGGAGAAATGCTTTAATTTCCGGGAAAAGGGACGCGAAACGTTTTAAAACGTTCCCTCTTGATAACCAACGTACCTTGTTACGAAGCAGAAGATCAGCATACTCACTCTCCATTTCAAGTAAAAATTCTTTGAATTGGTGATGATTAAGAGCTTTAGCTAAAATGGAGTTGATAATGGTAATCACTAATTCCATAACTTTCAAAATTTCTTCACGAAATGTTTGCGCACGAAACGCTTCTTGGTTAATGATACAATGGTAAACAAGTATCTCGTGATTAATTTTTTCTTTCAAAATAGCAACAACCCCTTTCTTACGCCGGTCATACTTTTGGCCCCATCTGTTGAAATCGACACAGTTTTATCGAGGGGAATATAATGTTTATCCATACACTCAATTACAGCATTGGTGATATCTTCTCCACACGTCTTTGAGTGGCAATAATCCTAAAAGTTCTTTTTTAGGGCCTGAATGAGACATAAATCTTACAAAAAGTGAAACTTGAGCTGTATCATTTATGTCACAAGACTCGTCAACTGCTATTGATAAAGCCGAAACCAATTTCAGATCTTCGAATCGGGTGGTTATATTCGAACACATTTTAATTGTTCTATCTTTAATGGTTTTGGCAGACAATGGTAACTCTTTAATTCTTTTCAGAATATCTGCTTTGTTCATAAAATTCCGAAATAGCTTTATGCATTTATAAAACAATTTTTTATGTATTTACCGTCTGAGTACGGTTTTCCGATCTCTTGGTTACAAACAAAACTTGCCATATTAATATTGCTGGAAGATTGCATCCAGTTATTAAACACAGAAGTTGACGACTCTTGACTCTTTTGAAGTTCCTCAACTGTCTTCTTCCTTGCATCACCGGTAGGATATTTAGTGCTAAATGACGCGTGCTTTCTTGTAAAGTGTCTCCCTAAATTTGACTTCTTGTTATGCGTGAATTTTTCCTTACAAATAAAACATGTCGGAAGTCCATTCAAGTTTTGAATAAAGCAAAATTCTAGGTCCACTCAACTTTAAATTCGCGGTACTCATCTTCCATTTTTCTTTGCCTTTTTTTTTTTTTTTTTTTTTTTTTTTAAGGGTGCCTATAAAAATATTTCAAATATAATTTTTTATAAAGCCACCAGTACAAAATTATTGTCATTATTATATTGATTAAAAAAATTAATCAGTGTAGGATGTACAAATTGATTTATGTATGTAACTGTATTAAAAAGAAAAAAATAATTTTTTCTATTACCAGAATAAGAAACAATGTGTGGACAAATAGAAGTTACCGAAGTATAGATGAAAAATTTTGTACTGGAGCTACAAATAAACATAGCAGGTGTAATAAAATCGGATAAAAATACTTGTAAGATGCGCAGCTAGATTAAAAAATGCAACTTTTTAACAAGACAGGACACGGTAGATAGGACAGAACTGTTGACACTGCAAGTGCTGCTCCATGATGTCAATTTGTACCTTCACTACTTTATAAAAAGCATGCCGGTAGCTTGTACATGGTTTATGTTTACGTTTACGAAAACTAATAAAATTAAACTCGATGTTCGTTACGTATTTTTACAACAATATAAAATTTTAATTACCTATCTATCTTTTTAGTCAAACAAAAAATTATACATGTTCTCGATTTATAGAATTTTACTTTATCAAAATAAAATGTAATTTTTTTTCAAATGAAAATATTATTGCGCCTTCCGTGGACATTTGCACCAGAGCACTACTTAAAGACCCAAAAAGAGGCACATGCAGCTCTGGAGCCGCACTTTTCCGACCACTGCCCTAACCTATAAGGAATACCTCCGAGAATAATTCCTATACCTACCACTATGGTTGAAAAATATATGTTATTAATATTATTATCCTTTCACTGCATGTGATTGAACCATTATTTGGTGTATATATCTTGCACGAATGGGTTGATGATTTATCCCTGTTCTAGAATTTATTTGTGATTAGGGAGTGAAGATGAAAGCAAAGATGCATGTAAGTAAAGCTTTGACGCGTCAGTGGGAGAAATTGCGCTTCGAAACGACTGGAACGCTCGTAGCGGTGGCGATAATGAAACACAATCAGTAAACCTGCGCATGCTCCTGTTCTTTTCACTCATTGGTTGTATGTTTGATTCTACCCAAATCTTGTTAGTTTCTAACGTGCTTTGGTTGTGTTATTTATAACTTATTAATTTTGTACTTTTTAATTACAAAATGCTCTTTTCATAACCAATTTCTTTTTTTAATTTTCTTTAATGGCGTATCGATACTGCGGATTTAAGGATTGCAAGAGTAAGATTTCGTCGAAACCTGATGGAATACATTTCTACACGTTTCCTTCAGACGATGCGTACTTAAGGAAGTAATAAAGAAGAATTTTAGGATATGTATTGTTGAAATTAAAGGTAAAAAAATCTGATAATTAAAAGAATTATTCCCCTATATTTTATAATAACGCAGGTACAAGTTTTAAATAATATTTTAATAAATCTTTTTTTTATTCCCTTTCAGAAATGTACAAGTTTTAAATAATATTTTAAAAAATCTTTTTTTATTCCCTTTCAGAAATGTACAAGTTTTAAATAATATTTTAAAAAATCTTTTTTTTCCCTTTCAGAAATATTCAGAGAAAGTTATGTACTATTTAATGTATTTCACTATTAAAATAAAAAGAGCGCTAATTTGAAATGCACCGAATTAAGCATTAATTACAAATTGACTTAGATTTTTTTTCATTTAAAAGGTGCCTCAGAAGCTAAAAAAATCATGTCATATTTGAGAAAGTATTTTAGGTAGAAGCTCTGTAAGTGGAGAAGAAATAATGCATAATTTTAATGTTAATAACAATAAACTTTGCTTAAAAATGTATTCTTTTCGTATACTTAGGACAAATAACAATAAACTTTGCTTAAAAATGTATTCTTTTCGTATACTTAGGACTCTGAAATACTGTACAAATGGAAAATATATACATTTATATGTATAATTACTACGCAATTGCAAAATATTTACATCCAGCCGTGTCAAACCCATTGCGGCCTCTCCAACCTCCATGACGTCACTGCAGGGGAGAGGAGGGGAGGGGAAGAGATTTAGTTTACATCGCCCCCACTGCAGTGGATTGGCGCTGCAATTTGGTGTCATGTTATAGTACGGGAGTGCCGACGCTTTACTTACATACCGTTTGACTGAAAGTACCATTCATCCTGAGGCACTTGGAACATATAGAGATGGGATCACGCCTATTGCAGTATAAAGAGAGCGAAGGTGGCCAAGTAATCCACGCCACGTGAGGACAAGAGAACGCTATCCTTACTAAGCGAAATAAAAGGTTAAACGTCCGTTGGTGCAAAGTTAGAATGTTTTCTAAGATGTGAGAGTCCTAGAGTATTGAATTGTTACAACGAAATAATGTCTAAATTTCCGATTGTATTTTCATTTAAAAGAATGTTTTTGATAATGCATAAAAAAGCAGAATAATCGAAATGTATGTTTCAGAGGCCTCCAAGAATGAGTTTCAGTATTTTCTTTGTGTAATGTGCTGGAACATATATAGATCTCAGATTTTCCTTTTTCATAATAATTATAAATGGGATACTCGATTAACTTAGATGTGACAACAAAATGGTAAGTAAACAAGGAGAGAGGGAGGGCCTAGCTGTCCATGGAAAGAAAATAGGTTACTTCAAAGTGCGATCATATTATATTACAAATCTTACCTTTCACGTATGTAACTTTAGCTTGGTTTCTGCTCAAGTAAATATATAATAACAGGATTTGATTTCTAGTCATATTTGTTGCGTGAGTTTTAAAAATAATGTAAAATTTACAGAATTTTTTTATCGTTGCTTATTCAAGTTAAGGTTTTTCAGATCATAAGTACTATTTATAACACGGAAAATTTGGGAATTTCATGTTTAGAAAAATTCAAATATGATATATATATATATGGTTTCATCGCCATGACTTACATATATTTATGGTTTCATCGTCAGTTTTTTCCCGCAATACTTTGAATACTAACATTCAATTACATTCTGCAGAAATTATTGCAATTATATAATGTAGAAATGAAATGAAATGTGGCGAAAAGTAAAGGAAAAAGAGCGCGAAGATATTTGGATACTAAAGTGATTATACTGGTTTACTACTGTTTGAAACAGTATTTCCCAGTACCCTGGAAGACTTCCTGTAGGACTTGGCGTAGAGAGGAACTCAGATAGATCCATGAGTGGCAAAATCCTATAATGTCCTATCTTGTTGTCAACTGCTAGAATTCTTACCAGCTCACTCAAACTATACTTTTCGGCTTTTCGCTTTGTTTGAAAAATGCATGGACACCGTCGGTGAAGGATTCCGAGGATGGACACCGTCGGTGAAGGACGTGCGTCTGACGCGCTCCCGCCAACACAACCTAGTTCCGGGATTTATAGCATATTATGCAATAATGAAATGCATACATCAAATTCCAAAGATGATATTATTGTGGATATGAAGGAAAATCCTCCACCTCTGCATACCGATGACAAATCTCAGCTGATTGTAAAGTTTTACGAGCTAAAACAACAATATGAGGAAATTCAACGCCAAAAAAGATGGATGAAGCAAGCCGCCACGCCACTGGATTCAGCAGGTTACGAGGAACTGGATAAGTCTGGTAAGACTCTTTTCTTTAAAATAAATGAAATTGCGAACACGCTAGATGTTCAAATCTTCCACCTGCCCCCGACCAGAGATGATTTTTTGAAAAAGTTAGAACAGGATAAAATTGACAAATTAAATGCAGAAAAAGAAATCCTCCGTAAAGAGAGGATAAGTAAATCGATTAGCGTACGGAAACATAAAAGAGCAAAGGTCAAACCATCGATGAAGAGAGTTTCATTACACGTGCTTCTAGAAAGCAAGGTAAACCTTTAACATGAGAGTCGGAAAATTCCGATAATGAAATTGTTGTACTTAAAACTAATTTAAATGCCAAGAAAAATATAAATGATGTTGGAAAAGCTAAAGCTAAAAATAAAAATAATCCTGATATTGATGTAATTAGTAAAAATAATGTTAATAATGTAAATGATGTATTAGATGTAAATCCTGGATTACACGTGATTCAGAGATAAATTTCAACATGGACAAAATGGCTGTTGAAAATGCATCCGGTAAATCACATGTCCAGAACCTGACATCATGAATGACAAAAGTGAAACTCTCACACAATAAATACGAGAGCATAAAAGATTCTTTGTTGAACCCCAACAATAGGTCAACACAGGTAGCTAATTCAACGGTTGCTCCTAGCAACCAGGCAACCACAGAAGGAGAAACTGTTTCGCCCGGCGAGCGTAAGAGGAACGTCCCGCCCTCACCGCAGCAACCAAACATTCCGCCTATTCACGTAAAATCAAGCAAGCAGTGGAAGACGCAGCTACAATTTCTGCGTGAAATTGCCCCAAATATTCAGAGCAGACTCACTGGACCCTATTTAAAAATTTTTACTTACTTACCTTTGTCAGGACTTAGCGTTCTGTGCATCTTTTTTGGAAACATTGTAAATTCTGTAAAGGGTT
>KK121832.1:0-20327 GCA_000611955.2 Stegodyphus mimosarum
AAAAATATTAAAAATTTACATATTTTGTACACTTGTAGAGTTGGGGCAAACAGATATTTGTCGCAAGAAATTAAATTGAGCTTATAAGAAACCTTTTTTTGGGACTGCAGGATGTAAGTGATATCTGCATATGACTGATGTTACATTTCTGATTCCAATAAATGCTATTATCTGTTTAAAATATTAAGAATTTCATTTTCTGTATACTTGTAGATTTGGGACGAAGAAATATTTGTCGACAGATCCAATAAATCCTATTATTTGTTTAAAATATTAAAATGTTCATTTTCCGTGTACTTGTAGATTTGACATCTGACTCAGGGTACATTTCTAATTGGAAATAAATCCCACTGTGTGTTAAAAATATTAAAAATTTACATATTTTGTACACTTGTAGAGTTGGGGCAAACAGATATTTGTCGAGAGAAATTAAATTCAGCTTGTAAGAAACAATTTTTTTGGAATGCAGGGTGTAAGTGATGTCTGCATCTGATTGAGGTTACATTTCTGATTGTAATTAAATCCCTTTGTGTGCTTAAAATATTAAAAATTTACATATTTTGTACATTTGTAAAGTTGGGGCGAAGAAATATTTGTCGAAAGAAATTAAATTTAACTTATAAGAAACTTGTTTTGGGAATGCAGCATGAATGTGATATCCGCATCTGACTGATGTTACATTTCTGATTCCAATAAATCCTATTATTTGTTTAAAATATTAAGAATTTGATTTTCTGTATACTTGTAGATTTGGGACGAAGAAATATTTGTCGACAGAAATGAAATTCAGCTTATAAGAAACTTTTTTTTCGAATGCAGGGTGTGAGTGATATCTGTGTCTGACTCAGGTTACATTTCTGATTGTAAATAAATCCCTTTGTGTGCTTAAAATATTAAAAATTTACATATTTTGTACATTTGTAAAGTTGGGGCGAAGACATATTTGTCGCAAGAAATTAAATTGAGCTTATAAGAAACCTTTTTTTGGGAATGCAGGATGTAAGTGATATCTGCATATGACTGATGTTACATTTCTGATTCCAATAAATGCTATTATCTGTTTAAAATATTAAGAATTTCATTTTCTGTATACTTGTAGATTTGGGACGAAGAAATATTTGTCGACAGAAATGAAATTCAGCTTATGAGAAACTTTTTTTTCGAATGCAGGGTGTGAGAATTCAAAAAGATGGAAGAGCTAGCTGAAGCGTCACTCAATAGATGTTAATTAGTGCACAAAATGCAACTTCCATTTAAAAGAACATTCTGAATTGAATAATTTTTTATATTCTGTGTTGAATCACAAAAATTATAAAGAAATATAGTTAATATATGCAATATGTTAAATTTATAAATATTAAGTTCACAACCTCATCAAAGATTACCAGTTCACTGGTGACTTTTTGAATTGGCAGTCTTTGTCATTTAATTGATTATTGCACACTAGCGCTATCTGCCTGAGAGGAAGGATGCTTTCATGGAACACTTTTTAAGGGAAACTGACTTGTATAACAATACACATGGGGAAAACCACGAAAACGCCCATGCGCTTGGAATAAGATCCAGGTCGGAACTATCTGTGTTTAGCAATTTTATCTATCGGCCAGTGGTGTGTCCCATCTGTCTTTATAGCTCACAGGTATTCTGTTGTTCATAAATAAATATAAAGTATTTTAAAAGAAAGAAAATATATGTGGCTGATATTTACATGTTTAAAGACAGTGATAACTTACTCTTTATAAACTGTATCAGCCATAAAACCATATGTACTCAAACACATGTGTGCATGCAATGAGTTAATTATTGTGCATATACTAAAAAATAAGCCAGAAACTGGCAATTTTATGGAATGTTGAAACTATTCACAAATCCTTTTAAATAATAAGAAAGTTAAAAAAATCTTAGTTTGCTATTTATTTTGAACACTAGTTTTATTATAAAAAACAATACTAGGGCTTAGGAAAAATTGCTTTTGCATAGGAGCTTGTAAGTGAAAAACTTGACTAGTTATTTTCATTACATACTAGTAAACAAGTTTTGCTTTGGTTTAGGTAATTTAGCTTTTGTTCTAATAATTTCAGATAAAATTAACGATAGAAAAAGGGTCACTTTGACAAAATTGTAGGAAACAATAAAAATTTCTTTTGGTGTACATGCTTGTATAACCATGAAAGTATTATTTACACTAATGTACTATGCTGAAAGCATTTATACTCAGGAAAATAAGTGACATAAGACTACAACAGAACATCCTCATACACTGGTTATCATAAATTAAGGAAAAATCATGATTACTGAAAAAGTTACATGTATAATTTTATGAAACTTGCCCACAATATACAAACACAGTAAAATATCAAGTAACATAAAAAGAAATTACCAGACAATTATGGTAGAATAGAAATTAGCACATATATAAAATGAACAAATCGAAGGTGTCAGTTTGCTATAGGAAAAGTACCTTCAATATGGAATATGATCGCCTCTGGAAGCAATACAGCGAATTGTGATGCTTTCAATTATGCAGTCTATCAGTTCCATAGGAAGCGAGAGCCATTGAAAACGTGGCAAGGGTCTGAGGGGGCGGATTTAGAGCAGCTAGAGATCCCTCTAAAGCATCCCAAATGTTCTCGATAGGATTTAAGTCTGGGGATCGAGCTGGCCACTCTATGCGCATAATTATTTCCTGTTGAAGATAATCATCTACGATGCGAGCGCTGTGTTGTCCTGTAACAGGAAAGCATCACCTATTGTCCTGGCATATGGATTCACATAAGCATCAAGGATGTCATTTCTATAAACCTGAGCATTCACGGTTTCCCTTGGAAAGACATGGAGGTCTGTGCATCCACCCAAAGAGATGACACTGCCTCTTCCGTATGCATCTCTTTCACAGATGTTTGACGGATGATAACGGGTTCCAGGTTCTCTCCATATCAAATAACGCTTACTATCGCTTTCTAGAATAAACCTGGATTCATCCATAAAGAGAACAGTCCTCTATTGATCAGGTGCCCAGTGAACATGGTGTGCCCACTGCAAACATCCCTCCTATGGCGTGACATGAGTGGTACGCAAATGGCTGGTCCCCTCGATACAGACCACCTTTGTGGAGCCTTCTACGCACAGTTGACGTTAACACCAACCTTCTGGTGGCTGCAGCAAGGAAGGATCTATGAAGAGTCAGAGTAGTGGTTCTATTCCTGCGTGCACGTGATGTCAAATATCAGTCATCAACACTCGTCATAGCAGTTGGTTGAACCTCCTAGATGCCGAATCTGTTGTTTGCAAGCGCCTTTCAGATATTCATTTGAGGCTAACTTTTCTAATAATAAGCTGCCACTAGCTAATTTACAGTTGTAACTTCCTTACCCCCTGGTAAATTTGTGTTTTTAACACTTTTGTGAGAAAATTTAATTGCTCAGAAGCCAACAGGTGGCATTACTGTAGATGAGTGGCTGACCTCGAATAGCTTTCTAACCCTCTCAACATTATGGATGGAAAATTCCTTATAGAATGCTAGCTTCCTTATTCATTACAAATGGAAATTTCTGCCCACTTTTAATGCATCCGATTTCGATTTGGATGTATATTGGAAGAAAAGGAATCAAGGTGCAAAGTGAGAGAGTCATTTTTTAAATAAAATCAAGAAACTACCAATTATTCGTGACATTTTGAGGAACTTCGAAATTTTAGTGCTAAACCTGTAATCCTCAGAGGGTTAAAAAATATTACTCCTTGCTATGTTTCAGTCTGTACGCTATTAGAATAAATTTTCTTTTTTATCTATTTGAGCATTTTATGAGAAAGGCTTTTAGTACATATGTAAACAGTGTTTATATAGTCTCTTAATCTGTGACAACTGTATTGTATTAAAACTACAACAGTCTTTAAATGCATATTTTGGTATTACATTTAAAGGACCAACATAAGTCATGTATATTTAATAAAGTATGCAATTAAGTTTCATAAAGTAAAGGTAACATCTTCATTACTTTTTGATATTAAAATGGTTTGGAGAGAAGTGCAAAACTATAATGATTTCTGTTTTTGTATCATAAGCATTAATGAAATGTACCACCAACATTATGATGATACTGAAAATCTTGTTCCATAGCTCATTCTACAATAGAAAAGGTAAATTACTCAAAAATTCGAATGAGATAACACAGCTGGGGATGAGATTGCTAGTAAAAATGTTCACAAGCTAGGAAATAACTTTTCTCTCATTTATTTTTAACAATGGAAGTAACATTTTCATTTATTTAAATATATAATATCTTTCATGAGAACCTTTGCTTGACTTTTGAAGCATTAATTTCTCACTTAAAATATGCACAAAGTGGGTTCCATTGATCAAGGATTACAAATAAGCATTTCTCCAAAAATAACCAGCATAGACATTTATGTTTCAGAATAGTTCTTATTTCAGTACCAGGCAGCTGTTGAAAATGTTTTAACTTTTTTTTTGCCTTTCAGCACTCTTTTCGTAAAAAATATAATTACTTACGCTACTAGTAAAGCAACTACACCTTTTCTTTTGTTGCTAAATTTAAAATTTGACAGGTGCAAACCATAACCTGCAAATCTGAATTTTAAAATATCTGCAACACCAATTCTGAACTATCATTCCTGGCATACTGTATGTATCAAGAGCTAAAGAATTATACAAAGGAACAGCATCTTCTTTTAAAGTTTCAATACTTAGCTGTCAGAGTTTGTACTATTCTTAACACTTTCGGAATGGGTTTGTCTTATATGCATCGGCCGCCCAACATTATTTCACAGCCAAATGTGCCACATATGAATCATAGTTGGGTCTCTGGACAGGTTATCACATATGAATTTTTAGATAGAATGTTCGATTAGTATTTTTTTTTTTTTGTTAGTAGATGTAGTCTTATGTCTGTTAGGGTGGAATATATCAAAACTGGAGAATACTGACTTTGATTCATTCCATTGCAGTATTTTTTATTTTTGGTATTTTGTCTCAGTGAAATCATGTGGATATGTAAGTAAACAGGGCTGGGTATAAATGCATCAGCCAGGTATAAACACATTGGGGTGTTCTGGATGCTTCTGAATACTTTTGTTTTTATTTTTGGAATTACGGGATAATATGTCCAATTATTTTAAAAAGTTTTGTTCATTGCTCTTACAGTTTGGCTAGCATTGAGACAAATATTTTGTGTATTGTTTGGCAAAACATTTTTTTTAATATTTCAAATGGCAAGGAAAATACAATGATAAAGTTTCAAAATAATTCTGACAATACCTGAGTGTTTCTCTCATATTGTGCCAAACACTGCAATAATTGGACTATATATTTAATTTATCTGAATTCCCCCCCAAATTAGGCTTAACAATGCAAATTGCCTATTCCCACAACCTGTTCAAGAAGTTACAAGTTGTGCAAAGTTATTAAATAAAAATCAACCTGATAATGCATTTTTTCTGTGTGTTGTAGCAAGATTACTGCATGTTTACCAACTTTCAAAATTTTTTCATAATTCTAACAAAAAGTATTGTAGTTTTAAGATCCTGTGTGAAAGTAATTTATATGAAATTTGCACTGTGATTCATCACCAGATTTGTATTTAAAAGGGTAAATTCTTGTTAGACATTCAGGTTATTGTTGAATTCGTTCCTGTATTGCACTAAAAACAACTCTTTTGCAATATGATTTCTTTTGCTTTGCATTGCAAAGTTCAGCAACTTATCAGAATTATAGTGACTTAGGCCTGAATTATGGTGATTAAGGTAACTTTAAGGTCTAAAAAAAATTTTTGATTCTTTAATTTATGAATCCTATGACAATTTTTTAACAAATTCTATATAATTATTCCAAGTTCAATTATATTTTTAAAAGAATAACAGTATTTTATAATAATATTTTAGAAAAATAACATAAGTTTCATGTTATTGTTGGTAATTGCTGTCAGATCAAATTAGATCTGGCACTGTCTTGGCCATAAGGGCACATTCAATTTTCGAATTTGAGGTATTTTCATAGCTATTCTATGAACCTGATCAATTACAATTTCATGCGATTTGGTCATTTTCCCCGAACAGCGTTCGCTGCCTCCCAAAATGAAAAGAGGAGAATTCTGTCGCGATCTCGGAGGGGGGCGGAAAAAATTAGTGGCCTTCACCCAATCAGCTGTGTTTGACCACGTTATTTTTAGGCAATGCAAGTGAAAAAAGGAAATAAACATACACTGTGTTCTTGTTTTTGTACATTTGGTTCGGTCAAACAGTGGGCACTTGCAGAAAATATGCTTTGCAGAAGCACAGTTGACGGTAAGCACACACAAATTCACTGAATATATGATGCTGTACACAAAATGATTACACTCTTGTCAGACTATCACAAACACCAACACTGTTGAAAGTGAAAATTAGATGCTTCTTATAATGTCCGCTTTGCCACAACAGTAGCTTGGTATTTCGTTTACTATTCACTGCATTACATCAGGCTGTATAAGAGGTGTTTCTTAGTATTAAAAGTTTTTATCGTATATCCGTATGGAGAGTTTAGCTGTGCAGTTGATTTTCCATATGACCCAGCAATTATGTGAAGATGCAGTTAATGAAGTTTTTCCAGACAAATCGCCATATAGCTATTGGAAGAGTTCATGATAGTTTATTTTGCTAATGCAGTTGTCAGTTCTTGGTCACCACTGTAGGATGACTGTTAGATTACCACTGTGTTGAGTAGCGTGGCGGCAGGTAGCGTGTCCGACTCCTTATTATGATTAGTACATTTGTGAGGTTGCATGATACTGCATTATTGAATTCAAAACATATTTATTACAATTACGAGAAAATCTTTAAAATTATATATAATTTATAAATAGCACAGAACAGTATTAAAGTGAATTACAGTGCTTGTGACATGAGGGGTCTGCTAAAGAGGGTCTCTCTAGCCAAAAGCACTCTAAGTCTTTCTAGTCGAGAGTTCAGCAGTCTGACATATTGTTCCAATGGAAAAAATCTTCAGACTGATTTTGCCATGCCTTCTTAATTTTTCTGTTGTATATCACATCCTCTACTTTGTTATATCTAGAATGATATCAGAGGAAAAACAATATCATTCTGTTCATCAGCCCTTCTGAAATCGAGAGGCTTTGACGACAGACACTGTGCAGAATGCTAAAATCTCTTGACACTAGTTGTGAAGTTATGTCTCTTGCATTGTCAACTGGAATGAATTATTGTGCCTGTGATGTCAGAAACATGTCATGTGACACATCGTAAAAGCTTAGAAGCAGTGACTTCCAGGGACCAGACACATGATTTTCTCATCTCGATGTGGTATGCCACATTCTCAATCTTGAAATTATTAAAGAAGTAAGATTAGCAGCTTCTGCGTGTTTTAAACACTTTGCAGTTCTAAAAAAATATATTTTTTCCCCAGAACTGTAAAATTTTTTAATTAAATCTGAAAATCCAAAGGTAAAAGGAAAAATTACTGAAGAAGAAATTTATTATATAAAGCAAAGGTAAACTATTCTTCAAAGATATTGTTGATAATATTAAAAAAAATTACAGATACTTTAGCAGATGATGCAGAGACCATTAGAAGCATTGATTTGTTTATTACAGCATATGAATTTTGAAAAGTAGTTAAAGAGAAGGAAATAAATGTAAATAAGCTAAAGTATCTGGAAAATTTCCAGATTAAAAAGACAAACATTTTGGTTGCATTATGGATATTTTAATGTGCAATTATTATCTTTTTAAATTGTGTAATTTTAAAGCCAGTACAATATATGCAGTTATCTATTATGTTAAACTATAAAACTTCTTTGCATTGTGGTTTTAATAATTTTTTTTAATGAATACTTTTAATATAGTGTTCATGTAAATCTAAAATATTTACGTAAAATATAAGTGTTTCAAGAAATTAAGATCATAATTTAATGCTGACTACTTGAAAACTTCACATAGTGTTTAATAATAACAGATGCTACATACATATTCTTTTTCTTCTTACTGGATTATTGTACTGCAAGAATTGAGGCAGTATCCCAGATAATTGCTTCAATTTATTCAATTCAGTTTGTTGATAGGCCCTTATTTTTTTTTTTCCATTGGTGGTCCTAAGAATTTCCATTTAAAGAAATCAGTGTATGAACCCTGGCTGTGCTACATTATGGCCTTTCAAATCTCTTTCTGAGGTGGGAACATTAAATAAGCTACATTCAAGATTCTGGATTAAAAAAAAAAAAAAAAACAATAATTGGATACACTTTTGTACCTGTATTATTACTTCCATCAGCAGAATGCAGCTGTTTTAATGCAATCAGCAATTAGTTTTATTTTTTTGCACTCATTTAGTCATTTTTATTCTTGCACATGAGTATTTCTTAGAAGTTTTGCTATTAGGAAAACAGTTTCTAAATAAAGCTGGAGCATTGACAAAGACATTCAGTGGCAGATTGTGTTCCAATAAAAAAAGCATAGTGTGTTGGCATTCCACATCAATAATTTTTTATTCCTTTGTTTTCACAAAAGAATTTAATTCTTCCCACCCCCTTTTTTTTCAATACACTTGAATTTATCCATGCATATGTTTAAAATAATAGACCTATTTACAGTGCTCCCCCCTCCCCCAAAAAGAAAAAAAAACAGATGGTACACATTACAAATATATTTCTTTGGTAAAATCACCTGTATATGATTTTGAATAGTACTTGAATTTTTTTTTTTTTTTTTGTTGATATAACTAAGAAAACAGACTGTAAATCCTTAAAAGCTTTTCAAAGCATGTGAAACTCATATCTACAGATCACAGAAATGGATTGAACAGCCAAAATTTTGCTTTGTGCTCATTGATCAATGTGTGTGAAATAATATGGAGCTGTGCTTGATGCTCATTGGAGAACTGTAACATGACATTTTCAAACCTATCCTTTCTTACATGCATAGCAGTAATCTGCTACCAACACATTATTATTATTATTATTATTATTATTATTATTATTATTAAAGACAGGAAATTCCTTATCTGGCTGCAGATTATGAAATCTTAAGCCAATAATATAAAAATGATGAGACATTTAGAAATAAGAGAAAATCTACAGAAATCTGATTGGTGAGAGTATGATAAAAATTTGGGTGTTCAAAAACCTGTTTAGATGCACGCAGATTTGTTGTGTTTAGAACGTTTTTGTTAACAGTGTTTTATGTGACATATTATGCTCTTCTTTTTTCTGTGTATATTCTTATGCATTTATGTAGTTATATAGTATTATGTGGTTTAAATATCAATATAAAAAATTATACATTATAGAAAGTTCCAATTTGGAAAATTCCAACGTGACACATATATTTTCACGTGTTTTACTTGTGTTTACAGTTACTCACATTTATGATGCGTTACGATTCAATACTTACGTTTTGCTCTAAAAGTATTTTGGTATTTAAATAACATTTTTCATTCCAAATAATTTAAATTAATTTATATTGTGTAGGAGATTTCTTGATATGCATATGAGTACGCTAGATTTGGGGAATTAAATATTTACATTTAATTTCATTTCTGTTTCAATTTGCATATGCATAGCAAGGATGAAACATGATGTCTGAGCAATTGGAAGGAGAATGAAATAAGCTTATTCCCCCTAGGCTTTAATTATCATTAACAATTTTTGTCACAATTTTATGCATATCCATTACTATTGGCCATTGCTGGTAAAGCAATTTTTCCATGGCGATTTAACTTTTACTATTTAATACCTGTAAAAATTTTTATTAAACATTTTAAAATTAAAAAAAAATAATGTTACTTAAAGTTTACAAATTTGTAAATTGGAATTTATTTAGACTTCAAATTGTAATTCTTTTACTCTATTAGCTTTCTTAATTTAATTTGAAATAAAAGAATTTTAATAGGAGTATTCGCCTTTAATTATATTTTTAAAAATATATTTAAATATTTTTAAAATCAGCATAAAAAATTTCAAGTATTCACTTCTTTCAAGTATTAAATATTTTTTTTAAATGAAGATCCATGTTAAATTGGTAAAATTCATTTTTTTTAATGTTTGAAATCAATAAAAAATAAAGTATTGCCAGTTATTACTATGCAAGATAGTGAGTACTACTTTCATCTATCACTGATAGCTGCTTTTAATTTCCTGTAATTTAAAATAAATAAAAATCTTCAATTTGTATGGTGTATGAAAAAGGCATTAGTTTTAAAATGATGAAAATCATATAAAATCTTTTTATTTACAAAAAACTAATTAAACATTATAAGCTATAAAAAGCTTGCATGTTCCCATAATACAGAAATGAAACATTTTACACTAATGAAATCTAATATTCATAGATCACAGTAAGCATAAAGACATTACTCAAATTATTTATAATTCTTAAGTTTTACATTAAAGTTATATATTTTGCTATAAAAATAAAATATTCATGAAAGTGATTGTGGAAACTATATGTATTCAACAAAGCTGTCTTATGAATAGACAGTGGTATAGTAATATATATCAAAAATAGCATATTTACTTTTTATATAATATGAATAATTTTAGAATTTATTGTGGGTAGCCAATCCCAACATAGTGACCAATATGTTCTTCAGCAGTTAAACATTTAACTAATATTTCAGCTAAATCATACTTAGAAATTACTCTTCCAACTGGAGCTTCATTTTTTATCTCATAATTTCCTTTTGCAGGCTCCTCTGGAAATTAAAATCATTCAATTATAACTTTGTAAACAAAATACAACTTTGAAATGTAACAATTATTAATTTCAATGCTTGTATTACTAAATTTGGAGTAATGCTAGCCATTATTATAATAATAAAATATATTTAATATGAAAAACATTAAATTTTGGGTTGTTGAACTTGACTGTCATTTATTTTCCTATATTAATGTGTTTCAAGATACATACTTTTTGTATTATTGCCAAGATACAGTGGTTGCTTTTTCTTGGTAAGTAATGTTTTAGATGCGAAAAAACCCAAATATTTATCAAAAACAAGGTAAGCAATTAGTACATTCGTAAATATGCATTCTAAAACTTTTTAATGTTTAAATATTAAAAAGCTATTGTTATTTGAAATACTGGTACATTAAATAGTAATTTTATTGCAGCATGTTGCCACAAATTTTTTATGAATTTTCAGAGATTTTACAAACAGTATTTTTATGAATACTAAATAAAACTGTGAATTCTAGATTCTTATTTTAAAATGTTTAGTATAATTATTATACAATATGTTTCTTTCAATATTAAATTATTTTTCATACAGGATGGATGATATTACTTTCCTATTCAAAGACTTGAGCAAATAAAAATATAAATTTGTGTGTTAAAACAAAGGAACTGTATAAAAGTTGCCATCCATTCTTTGCATACCCACAAACAGTACAGTACTAGACAATTCCTCTGAATGTGATGATTTGTTTATAGTACTAAACAATATTCACGAAATTAAAAAATTTATTGAAGGACAACAGGTTAGGTAATTCAAATATGGCAAAACACATAAAGGCTAGGTTGGCTTATGGAAAGGATGCCTTCGTGAAGGATTTTTCTAAACTATCCCATGTTTACGCTACACATGGGAAACACAAACTATGCAACAAGCCTGTTCACCTAGGATCAAATCCGAGTTTAAGGTGAAGGACAACAGACGCTGACTAAAAATAAAAATCTGTGTGTGTACAATATAATGAGAAAAATTCTCGACCAATTAAATAGAGATCTTGACAGCTCTGATAAAATTGCCAGAATTTATTAAATGTAAGGATCAGTTTTAAAAAAATAGAAAATTCATATTTAGCACACTTTCTTTTTTTTAAAAAACTTAGTATATATCTTCAGGCATAAAATTTACCAAAAATTGTTAACATAAAATGTAGATTATGAAATTCTTCTTTTCTTTGGATGACAAAATTACTGCTCTATGGATGAATAATGAAATTATTTCATATAAAAAGGTTTCATGATCAGGATGCATAATAAAATAAAAATACAGCTAATATTTTAAAAATGATAAAATTATAGTATTAATTTTCTTGCATTATTAAACCCAAACTAAATGGTTCTTTTAATTGTAAATTGCTTTCGTAGAAAATTCTAAAATATACTCTTCTTCAGTCTTTCATCTTTCAATTTATTACATGATACAACATATAATGAACTTGTCTGTGTGTTAAATATACAAGCATCATAAACATAAGACAGCTGCTGGAAAGTATATTTTTCGACAATCATTACAGAGCTATCAAGGTTAATATGACAGCAAAGATTTCAGTGTTATAAAATTGAGAAGAAAATATTAACTTTATGACCCTAAAATCACTCCTACAATCCATTTCATTATTAAGTTTAAAGAAGCTACAGAAGCAATCTGTCGTACTATTCCAAATGTTTAATGGGACAAAACAGTGTAGCCAGCAATGTTAAATTTAAATTACAAAACACTCCAGTTTAAAAACAAAGTGTTTCATTTTACAGTTCTTCTCAAAATGTAAAACTGTATAAATTGAAAAATGCCTGATTATGATTAAAAAGTGCAGTACTTTCTGATTATCTGCAACCCCTTACAATAGGTCACTGACTAATTTATTGCCAAATCAACATGCAAAAAGTAGCAGTAATTTTGAAAATGATAGCATATTAAAAACTCCATAAAAAATAATAAGTTAATAAAATTTAAAAAACAAGAAACATCCATAATAAAATATTTACCTATTTCAAGAAATTCTCATGTAATTTTCTATACTTTGTTTGTATACAATAATCTATTTTTTCCCCTTCCCCCAAAATTACAATTTACGGAACATGAAATTTTGCATTTATTGGGACCAGATTCAGATATCACCAAAAGCTGATGATCTGGTAAAAAATTTGAAGCATAAAAATAATCACTAAGATATTTAAATTATGATAAATAAAATACGATATGATTAAGTTGAAGAAAAATCCAAGGGGAAAAATAACATATTCATAAAAATAGAAATGTTTAATGTAAATTAAACAACTTGCCAAAGAAAGCAGAGGGGGGGGGGAATGCATTTTACGGTTTTCATGCACTTTTTTTCAAAACTCAATAATTCCTTGTTTCTAAGAAAATTGCATGGAAGACAGATATTTCATCATTAGGCAAGTCCAAATTTTCAAATCCATGGTGAATACAATAATAATAATAAAAGCAAAAGTGACAGTTATATCTTTCGAATTTGCATTCTTGTTGCCAATTTTGAAAAGACGTTCTTTTACTTTTTCTTAAAAAAGTTAACATTGTAATGAGTTTAGAAGTAAACATTGGCAACTTCATATGAACCAATATCTTTGCGAGTTTAGCAAAACATTTCACAACAACTCCTGTCCCGGTAACCGAACAGTACCGCTTTTACCAGGAGTTTGTTTACAGACCCCTTATAATATTTATCTGTTTTTATAATAATATATAATAGTTGAAGAATTTATTCTATTTATAGACCCTCTGATTCTTTTTTGTTCATATAATATACATAATGCTAGAAGTTGTACATTATTACCAACAGAATATTTGGTTTTAAAAAACTCACTGACAGCAACAATTATGAGATAACTGATAGCTATTAATTGAATTACTATAGAATTTAGTGTGAGTGGATTAGAAAAAATATACAAATGCAAAAAGTACCTTTGAAAAATTATGAAATGAATGGTCCTAATGCAATTAATTTAAAAATATTATAATTGAAATAGTTTAAAAATTTCTAAATGTCTGCTCTAGTTAAAAAATTAAGATAAATGATTTCTGCCTTATTATTTTCACTGAACAACAGATACATGTGAAAATTGTTATTCCAGAATTTACAATTTCTACATCAGAGTGACAAATGTATATTCTAATTTATTAATACAAATCAGTCTGGAAAAGGATTTGAAATTTTCTTCATTAACGATATAATATTTGTACATGCTTTGGCTAGCATGATGCTAAAATCCATTGAATAAATTACAATAAACCTAATGTTTTAATGTAACACCATATGCTAAACTGTTGATAAAGCATTTCTTGATTACAGAAATATGATTCAATACAATTCCAGAACAAATTAATTGTTTTTAATACAAAAACTTTAAACCAATCTGAAAACATTAAATTACAATCTAAAACCCTAAAGTTCTTAACATTTTGATTGTTTTCAAAAGTTTCAAACCAAATTTTGAATTTTTAAAATTTATGGCTGTGTGAACTTCATGAAATTTTGATTAACGAATTCAGCTATTTAAAAGCAGTACACTGCCAGCTGGCAAAGCATAAGATATTTGTTTCAAATTTAATCAAAAATCTCCATGATTGAAAAGAAATGTGTTGCCACTGCCAGAAATAAACTATTGGTAATGATATAATATGCGATCTGTTCCTTTTAGTTAATTATGACTTATTTCTTAGATAGTGCCTTTAAAATGATATATAAAGGTAAATACAAATAATTAAGACTATATAAATGAAAATGATACCAACTTATTAAATTTTTTCCAGTTTTGCAAAACATAAACTGGGCCGTTTTTATGAGTAATTCAGCCATACATTAAGAATGTTATGCAGCATGGCAAAAAAGTAGCCATCAGGTAGAACAAATTATTATTATTAATCCGTTCTTTTATTAAGCAATATGCATTATGTTTATGCGAGATAATGTGGAAGCATTTGCAATGTGCTACTACTCACTGATCATATATAAGTCCCTATTCATTGAATACTCATTTAACAAATTAGTAAAGAAAAAAACTAGCAATGGAATATCAATTGAATATATTAATTCATTTAGAGTAAAAATTAAATGTACATCCATTGAGAAGGCCCGACTTGTTCACTAGCTAAAATTCATAGAATAACTAAATAAAAGTTGTATATTGCATACTACATCATTAACAAAATATTTTTATCTTCCTTGTGACAGTGTGTTGCCATTTGGCAAAGTCTAAGATATTTAATGTTTCTTTCAAATTTAATCCGATTGCTATTGATTAACAAAGCAACTTAATAAATGGAATTCTTCATCTCTATTATTATTAATTACTAATTAGACTATTAAAATAACTGTATATTTTTGTAATAACTGTTGTAGGCATCTAATTAAAAAAACATAATTAATAAATCAGATTTTAATTCAATACCTGAAATAATTTTCGGCTAAGCAGTTACAATAGGCCTATTAATTTAAGAATTAGTTCCCAGGAAACTGAAGACATAAATCTTACATTTGAAATGAGGTGTTTAAACAGAAAAGCCAAATGGTAGGGAAACAAAATTTGGTATATTTCATTGTAAAGTAATGCCATCTGGGGACTTACACATTTATTTAAAAGTGATTAACTATTTAAGGTATAGCTGTACATTTATTTCTTTGGATCATTTATGGGGAAAAAAAATCCTGTAGTGGCTACAAAAATATTTACCAATGTTCTTATAATTGGCCATTGTTTTGCTAAGACACTAAATTCCTAAGGTTAAAATCATAAGTACCTCAAACAATTGTTAAGAAAGCATTTGCATGGGATCTTCCCTTGAGTTCATCAGATGAATAATAAAACTATTGAAAATTATTAAAATGCTTTTGAAAAATTTCAATCTTTTAAAAAATGCAGAATTATAAATATCATCTTTTAGAAAAATTAAAAAAAAGGTTTTAGTTCCCAATTAATAACCTGCAATAAAATTATACAACTAATTAAATACTAATTACATTTATATGATTTTAAACTTACATATTTATATGACTGAAAAATATCAAAAAAATCTTTAGGTATGGTATAAATTATCCCCATGATATTATTTTTTTGGTTATTGAATTAGTTAACATTAATATAAAACCTAAGCATAAAAGAATATATAACAAGTTGAAAACACTTTTAAATACTTAAATTTCCTACCAGCAATATGTGGAGGAAGTACAGCAACCCATTCTCTATCACTAGCTTTTAATGCTTCCAGCATTCGTTCATGATCTTCAGTCACTGGGATGTATGGCTTTGGCACTTTTTCTCGAGGCCAAAAGAGAAAGGCTAAAAAAAATATATATATATATATATATACACCAATTATAATTTGTTCTGTACCTTAAAAAGCTAATTCTGTCATTTATATAATATATATTTGAAAATAAATTATACAAATTACTAAAAGAGCATACTGCATAATGCTGCATGTCTTTAATTGCAACATCATCTTTTAATTTTACACCACAAATTAAAATTTCTTATTTTAGAATAATTAATAAATCAGAAAAATTAGTGATTCTGAGATTCCATCAATTGTAGAACACATGTCATTTTTATAAGCTCTTACTTAATTCATTCGCAGTATTTCTCACTATGATCTAAAATTTGTCATCAATTTTTAAACTTCTTCCAGATAAGCTATTGAGTTCAAATTTTAAACACACTATTTGTAGATGGCAATTCAATGTAGTAAATCAATCTTTTCAAAATTTGATGAAGATTTTAAAAATTTAATGTTAGAAACATACATCTTCATTTAATAAACAAACTAAAAATTACAGAATTTTATTGATTCTACTATTGGAGAGAACAGTTAACAATCTTTTATATGAAATTTGTATGAATATTTTAGCTTCTGAATTTTTGACTACAATTTTTAAATATGCTATGAAGCATAACTACTGCTTCTTTCTTTCACCCGGCAACATTGCAGATGTTGTTGTCTATGATGTGCAGGCCACTAACAACCAATCGACAGCAAATCATTCTGGTCAATATGGGAGCATCCAGCATGTCTTGAACATGCTGCAAAATGGAGGTAGAAGTGGCTTGCATCAATCCACACATACTGACATAACTCTAGCTGCATCCCTCAAACTTGCCACATTTCCTTGTTCCAACCATCGTCGTCACAGCATATGCATCCAGGTTTGTGTCAGCTAAGGTTTGTCGTATGGACTAACCTGCCCTTTTCAGTCTGATCACTGCACCTCTCATAAAATACTTTGTCTACTAGAACTGCCTCCGTTGACAATGGCTTGGCACTCTGTTATTACATGCATCCTTTTCTACCATGATTTCCTCAGAAGCAAAAACAATGGCATGAAGTGGAAAAAAATAAAAAATTAATTAACAGCATTCTGCAGGTTCCTTTCCTTATACAGTACAAAGTCCGAGATTTGGACGTCCAATATTCGGAATGATCTAAAATCCAGACCTCAAAGCCAATAACTTTTTTTGGTATGCTTTACGCATGCTCATTTGGTATTTTTTATTTCATAATAAAACATGTGGAGAGTCCCAATTCTTAATTGCACTTACGCACTAAATAAAATATCTCGTTATTGAAGGAACAACCATTTTAGCATAAATTTATGAGATCAGTAATTTGGCTCCGTAGCTGTGTATCTACTTGGCATACATCTCAAACTGAAACATTCTACATAGGAACATTGTTGATTTTACACATACTAGTATTTAATATTCCAGACACCAACGTGGGGAATTATTATTTATAATATTTTGCTTTTATCATCACCACATGCTTAACAACACATGACAACTTCAGTAATGACTCACACAGCGATGTCTAAAATTTTTTTATATTATTAATTCAATAACAAAGACTCTAGTTACCTTTTATGCTGACATTACACTTGACAATGTTTCTAGATTTAAGTTAAATGTGCTAAGAAATGTGAGGAAAAATTTAACAAAAATTTCTTTTCAGATGCTAAAAATAGATTTTGTTAATGAAACTCATAGACCAAAAGATTACATTTTGTGCAATTTCTTTTAAGAATAACTGATATATTATTCACACAAACCCAGAACCAGCATCAAAGCTCGCATGACCACATATGGTGGCAGAATTTAGGGACGGAAAATTTTTGGAATTTAGAGAAGCACCGAAGGGCAAATTTAAGGGATAACAAAATTTTTATAATTTAGGGAAAGCACTGGTATCCAGAGTTTAGGGCAGGCAAAAATTTAGAACTTAGCAGTGACATAGCTAAGTTTTCCAGCGCGCGGGGACAACTGAAGAATTTGCGCCCTTTTCTGTGTACCAAGAATGGAAAACATTTCTTTAAAAATTTCGTAGCTTCAATTTGGCACCCCCTGGAAGCTATGCCCGGGGCAGACGTCCCCACTTGCTCTACCCTAGCTATGCCACTGGAACTTAGGGAGATGCTTTGTAGCAGAATTTAGGACCCGCAGAGACTGCATCAATCAGTACCTAGTGACGGCTTTTGATAAGCCTTAAGTACAATGTGGGAGTTTATTTATTCAGAACTCAGATTAGCCTTAAGCGTATGCAAGAAATAGATGTAGGTATAATAAATAAACTGATACAATTTTCAAGCTTAATTCTCTCAGTACGTAATAGAAATAAGGAAAAATTTAGTGGAACAACTTGTCTTTCATCGCCAACCTCATGGTACATAGGAAATAATGTATAGCGGACCCTATTAAGTTAGGCTAAAAATACACTTTACTGATTCTAAGGAATTTCAGTTAATATAGCAGATTGCGCTGTTCCTTAATCTTCTAATTTGATGCAGCTTATTATCAAAAGTTTTGATTTTTTTGTAATTTTTTATGGTTTGTTTCTTACAACTTTTTTTGTATTTTGTAATTAAAAAAATTTTGGGGGGGGGCAGTTTATATATTTATAACCTAAGTGAAACACAAAAGCAAAAAGCGGAGAAGAAAGATCTTTAGAGATTAAGAGGCTCATTGGCATATGGCGCTACATCAGAATGTAGTAAAGTTTGTGAAAACGCAAGGAAATATCTAAAGCAGAAATTAATTTTGCGGGCATGATGTGTTTTTTAAACGAACAGATTGATAACGGCAAAGAAGGTTACTTTTCAGTTGAACTTGAGTAGACGATAGGAATTTAGCATAGTCAGTGAGGAATAGCAATTTTAGAAGATTGAGACGTCCGTCCTTCATGGTGCGGTGGCTGGAACTGAAGAGGCGGGGGTGTGTCCACTTCTTTTCTGCAAGAGGATCATACAGCCTGTGGATATCGGAATCCATGTTAAATTTCTTTAACAATGGCAAGGACATGTCTCCAAGTACTTTAAAAAAATACTTGACATAATTTATAGCCACCTACCATATTTCATGGTGAGGATGAAGCCGCCGATTTCAAGGATTTTGGATATCGCAAACAAAAGGTGAAATTTTCCGATTAATGGATTTTGGAAAGAAATGTGGAGAAGTGGTAATAAATGAGGATGCTATAACAGCAGTTTTTCATTGCAATGACAATGCTCCAATCATCAATCAATTAACGGACGGCAAAATCTATAGTATGGTTCTAGATCCAGAAAATACCACTGCCGATAGTGAAGAAAGTGACAGAGAAGTTATTGAAAATGGAAAAAAAAATTGATTGACGAATTAGTCAGAATTCTCGGCACAGCAATTACAGGGCTTGAACTGTTGAACTTTGTAACTGAACAAGCAATTACGTTGGTTTATAAAATTAAAGAAAAAGTATTGGCACAAAAAACGAAGGATATGAAACAACTAACATTAAAAGAAATGTTTAATAAAGTAAGCAAATAAATATTAAGCTTTTTTTTTTTTTTGTAAATTGTAATGCCCTTTGGATCATAAATACTCATTTCATAAATCACGATTTGGAATTTAAATTTCATAATTTCTGCCTGCCATCTAACTAGATTTAAACTGATGATCTAATATTTGGAAAAATCCCAAATCTGGAACTGCCGACGAGTCTAGATCTTGGACTTTGTATTGTATCTTTTTAAACATGTGTTGGAAAGCTGCACATTTCACATCATTTTCATAACTCGGTGACATGCGTCTACCCTGAAATTTGCATTATTTTCGAGCCAATCCTTCTCGATGTTGCATTTTCAATGTCAGATAACGTATCATATAAAATTCTTCCTTCTTGAAATTAACTGAAAACATATGATAAAATACATACATAGATAACCTAGTTGCTACAGGGTGATAATTTAAATCTATCAGTTCATAGCTAAATAATATTAAGTCAAACTGAGAGGCATTAGCTTCTCTGAAATGACGGCTAGGGCAGACAATTGATAAAAATGAGATAATTAGTATGTAGCAAAAAAATTAAAAAATATGCGATATTTATAAGTAGCATTAATAAAGTTTTGTTACTTTAAATACACTCCCGTTTGTGAAAATTACAACACCAAGAAGGAATCGTCATAATTGAATGCAATTTAATACACAGTTGAGTGGTAGTGGCACAAATAAATGATTAAATGTTCAAAGCAAACAAACAAGAACAAGAGATCAGAATCAGTATTTTGTGTGGCCACCACGCGCCGCAATAAGTGCTGCTACAC
>KK121833.1:11412-68613 GCA_000611955.2 Stegodyphus mimosarum
GGTTAATCTTTACATTATGGTAACTGATAGTTTGGCGACTTTTGGCGACATTTTAGTAAGGCGATAAAAATTATAATAATAACAATAATTTTTATTAATTTAATGTATATGTTTATTTATATTTTAATTAGTGTTCTTTAATTTATTTATATTTTAATTAAATGATAGTCATTTTGTGCATTATGCGTTTGTAGCATTTTGCAATCCATTTCAGTACAAGTAAACCTGCATGGAAATAAGTTAAATATTTGACACTAAGTATTTGCAACCATTTTTAATGTTTGCCTTATAAATTCGCAGGTGACTTTTATAATGGATAATTTGGAGGGAAAAGAAAATTAATGTAATATCTTGCATATTTTATTTATTTTATACGTGCAAATGTTCATCCTTGGAAAGGGTATATGCAAGCTGAACATATAAAACCTTGCATAGTATACATACTTTTTAGCGATGAGGTAATTTCATATATGTCCTTTTTTACCAGCTTCAAAGATTCACAAAATTTTCCTGCATTTTCGTGGAAATTTTTCTAATTTACGAGAAAAATTATTTACATGTTTCATATACAAATTTGCCCTGTAAAAACAAATTTCTGTGCACGTTTGTTCCACTACTTTTCGGAAAATTCCAATCGTGATTTTAGCTAATAAGCACTTGGAAACAATTTCGCACCTAATCTTCGTCATGATTAAGCACTTTTGTTCCAAGTTACCATAATGTAAAGATTAACCGTTTTTTTAATTTATTTTACTACAGTTTCCTTTTATAAAGCACAAGTGTCCCATCACTTTTGTGAGACACTGTAGTAACTACATAACAACTACACAAAATAATCTATTTGAGCTATCACAACTATTTAAATGGCGCGTATTAAACGTCGGCTACCAAAAATAAACCGAAATAATCCTTCGCAGAGTACATAAATTGCAAGAGAGGCTACCAAAACTCTAACTCTAAACCATGCAAAATCTTAGACTTAAATACTCAGCAACTAATTTATATTCTGGTGAGGATTACGGAAAGAATAATAATTGGTAAAGATTCAGATCATAATAATTTGTTAATTAATACAAATCTTACAAAGAGGGAATCGAATATCAAACCACAGTTGCATATTCACCACTACAAAACGGTCGAGCAGAAAGAAAAAATAGATATACATTTTTTAGATGATTGTATCACTGTTATCTTACTGAGAATTTTAATGATTTTGCAGGTGTTCTTGGTGGATTTTCTTTCAACATTAAAGATCTTACCTTTGCAACGTTCGAAGTATTTCATTTTTCCATTGGATATGTATTTGGAACAATATTTTCCACTTGATCTTTGATTTTTTTTTTCTTTTCTTGTTGACAATACTACCTATCGCAGCTTTAAATATAAAAAAAAACACAGCCTTTCACAATGTTTTTAATAACTAAATACGAATAATTTTCCACAAATAATCTTCTACCATCCATTGCTTCTTTCAAAGCGCTATTTTGCATGAAAACAAAAAAGTCAAGTAGCAGACGATATTTATACTTTCACAAATATAGTTGCAGTTAAAAAAAATTTCTAAGCAGACGATTTTTTATAGCAAAGCAAAATCATCTAAAAAATGTGAGTACAGCCTCTGTATAATGGAAAATGATAAGATACCTACTACTCGATTCTGGACTCAAAAGAGAATTTTGAGACAAAGCTAAATGGCACCTATCGATAAAACAAACTGCAATCAAGTTCAATAGAAAAGATACCATATGAGCTCTGGAATGATAAAAACTGAAGTTAGCCACATCAAAGTTTTTGGCAGCACAGCTTACTGCTTGGTCCCAAAGCAGAAAACAGTAAAACTGCATGAAGAGGTAGATAAAGGAATTCTCGTTGGATATAGTGATTGTATTATAGAATCTATATGCCACATACAAACAAATTTTTCATCAAAAGAAGCGTGGTGTTCGGTGGAAACAAAAGCGAAGAACACCTCATCAGATAAATAATCAGAATGAAGAAATGCAATGGACTTTTAAGGAAAATATACCGAGAAAATCACATTCAGATGCAACAGAACGAGAAAATGTAACTGAAACAGGAGTTCCTAATTACAAAAATCCTAAAGAACAACTAAAGAAATCCCACCAACAATGAAGAAATCAAATTCCTAAAGACTGAACAGAACTGCAAATATTGAGGCAAGGTCTAGTAAATATGCAGGATGACACAAAACATCCCAGGCATGCTCAGTAAGTCTGTTTGATATTCATCGAAATGTGGAGTTAAGCATTTTCATGATAAAAGACAACAAACACCTTGACAGTTGATCAGTTCTGTTGCTTTGCTTCGATTTCTGCTTTTAAAACTTTTTAAAACTGCCATATGGGAAAATTGTTTTTCCAAGTTTGTTGGCTGATTTGCTGGCAACAATTCATAGCATTTTCCTTTAGTCCCACCATAAACAAAGCATTATTTTTTTAGGATGCAACCTCCTCTCGATTTATTGAAGGAAGTTCTTTTGGCTTACCCCATATTTTCTTTGCACTATTGTTGTATAGTACCTAATTCTCATTTTCAGCAATGAGCCATTAAGATCTTCTTTTATTTCTTTTTAGCAAAGAGTCGCATATTGAAACTTGAGCAAGCATATTCTGACCTGTTTATGAGCTATCGATGCAGTGTAGCCAGCATACATGGCCACTTTTCTTCAAATAAACGTTCTGAAATACTTAATCCGCGTCATAGTTCCTGAACTCGATTTTTATCAAGTTTCTTTTAATGGGACCTTGTTTATAAAGGACAGCCATAGCAGGTATCATCTCCGAAGCTGAAATTTCCATACTCGTCATCAGAAATACCACTTTGTTCATATATAGCACAACAGGATTAGTAGCCACATTTCAGTTAAAACAATAAGCACCTATGAGCGCTTTAAAAGCACATTTTAAGAAAAAAAAAAAAAATCTGAAAGATTTCAGATTTTAAATTACGTCCAAAGGCGCGTTTTTTTAACGTTTCGTGTGCTACCTTTTTTTATTAAATATCATGTACTACGTACTCAAACCATAAAATTCAGTTCAAAATCAATATCGCAAAATCATTTTGAAATGAGAACATCTTTAGAATATCCGATACAGAGTTTCGTGCAAAAAAATTTCTTTTTTTTCCCGTACAGTGTTGCCATTGCTCGCTTTGAAATCATTTAGTTTGTTAATCAGAAATTCGTTGAAATGTTACAAAACATAAAATCGATAATAAAGCAAATTTCAAATTCAAAATTAGGGCTTCCAGAGGCCCATATTCGCAGTAGGATTACGTCATTCAAAATTCGATGGCTCTAGGTTTTATCACAATGCGAGAAACATGCATACATTTATGCAGATTTTTCATTTTTTAAAATTTAATGCAGAGCGATAACATTTAGTGGCAACAATTTGAAAAGTGATACGCCGTTTTTTTGTTTCCGACGCAAAATCGCAAAACGAAAGTAATAGTCCTTTGGGACTAAATCCCTTTGGACTAATAAGCACCTGTCTATAATTACATATATACACAACTGTACAACTTTAAAAGAAAAATTAGACTTGTAATTTAAAATATGATAAATTCAGTATTTATTCAGAGAGAATGAGTATTACTCAACCATGGAAAACAATTACAATTTTTTATTAAATTATACACAACAGTTCAATTTACAGAACTAGTTTACAAAGAGAGAAAAAAACTATGCAAATCTAAACTATATTACAAAATTTAATGATGAAATTTCAGTTCAAAATATAAAACATAAATAATAATAAAAAGGCATATTTATTATATTCACACAAAGTATTTTATAGCATAAGAAAAGGAAAACATTTACGCTTATTAACAAGTAATAATATTTTTAATTTTGACTTTGTCTCTTTTCATTAATGTCTGAATCCAGTTCTCTGAACAGAGTTTGTTTGTTCTTCACAAATAGCTTTTAACATTTCATTAGATTTATTTAAAAGATTCAATTCTTTTATAATTTCAGCCTTTTCAGCAAGTATAATTTCCGGGAGTATGATTCACCATTTGGCGTTCTAAGGATAAGGAAGAAAAGTTGTTTATTTAGTTTCGGCTTTGGCACGGAGCAAAAGATGCGCGTTCATTAAAAAAACACTAAAATCAAAAAATTAGCATGAAAAACAGAAAAAAAAAAAGTACTTTAAAGAAAAAGCAAGCACCTATATTGGCCCTTATATTTTCAAATATAAGTACTTATAAGCACTTGTAAGGACCGCTACGCACGCTACACAAATTTTAGGAACAGTGTCGCTTCCTTTTTACTTCCTTCTTTTTACTTCCTTGTACGAAGTAAAAAGGAAGTATTGTAATCGGGAAAAATTTCGGGTACCATATTTCAACGAAATTATATATTTTGGCCGCTATCGAATACAATTTAGCGATGTTTTTGAGTGACATCCGTATGTAAGGACAGAATAAAAGACTCTTTTCCCCAAAAATAATTACAAAATTGATTTAAAATGGATTCTGAAGAGATCTTTTCGTGGCGTCTGTGCGTACGTACGTATGTATTTATGTACCTCGTATAATTCAAAAACGAGCAGCCTCAGAACGTTGAAATTTTGTATATAGGGCTGCTATAACATGTAGATGTGCACCTCGCATTTTGATTGCAATCGGCAGCATCAAAGTGTAGAAATATATGTGTATATATATATCCTCTCTATTACTGGTCTGAGTGAGCTCAGTTTCTTTAGTCTTATAAGTTTGTAAATTGCACATTTTTTGGTTCAAAAATTATTGAATTATGTTGTTTTTATCTTTCGGTTAAAGATTTTTATTCCCTTAATTAACCTGCATGCAATAATTGTGGAATTATCAACAATTTAAAAGATTTTTAAGTGCAGCTACACCTAATTTTTGGTTATGATAGCGACCATATTTGTTTACATTTGAAACTTAGTAGAATAGTGGATTTGTTGCCAATCTAGAGGAACTAAGTTTTGCAACAACAAAGTAATGTCTTCTTTTATTATTGGGAATTATGCTTGATTCATTCTAGAATTATCATTTAAGTTATTAGCTGGGTTTTCCGTACAAATTGTAATTTTAATTTAGAAATTGTTTTTTAATGTTTTTAAGTGTACTTGGTGTTTTATGTTTTTCTATATCTTTCAATTTTTAATGAAAATATTTTGAATTTTTATGTATTTTTGCCTTATCGCCAAGTGAGAACTGAATCAATTAATAGCGCATGCGCATTAGGTAAGCGGCGCTGAATCGTCTGTGAAAAACTGTTCCTTTTTCATTTCTTTAATTCTTTTATACAACGTTTTAGATTTATTATAGTATTTGAATAGAACTTGTGGTAATTTAGACGCTATTATTTTTGCTCATTCCGAGTTATAAAATGAATGAGATGTAACGCTGTTAAGTGAACCTAGCGCCGAAGATGGCTATGGTCAATAAATGTAGTGAACTTTAAGAGAGTGCATTTATTCTATTGTGGATTATGCGCTATCGACGAAGTAGATTTAATTCAAAATTCGTTAACTGTTCATTCAATATGTTTCAATGAAATGCAGGAAAATTGTGTATAATTTAATATTTCATACAAGGAAGTCATGTGGTGTGCACATCAGATTTTTTTAAATAAAAGGCCACAGTATAAAGAATATAAACTGTGGGGTTCTCCATTTTTAGCATTGTGCTGAAACAAAAATTAAGCCGCAACACATGCTAGCGTCACACAACATGAGTAGAAAAGATTGAATTTGCACAAGCTCAAGTCACCCCTCATTAGCAGTAACAAAATAAATAGAACAAAACGCACTTCAATCTGGATAACCGCAGAATTTTCTAGATGATCCAATATTTACTATGTTTTACATTTCCTTTAAGCACGTAACTGTTCAACCTTTACATGCAAAGAAGCACTCGAAATTTCACGTATAACTGCTCATATATAGCATAAAGATTTTAAGGATAATGAAAAAACTTCTGGTTACTTAACATAAAATCTGACTCACACCAGCATTTCAGTTCGAAAATGTCAAGTTGAAAAGATAAATTCTTAACGAAAATGCAATGATGTAATCAAACACTGAACTCTGCATGGATAAATTAGAGAAAAGAACCTAACTGGCTACAGAAAACAAAGTTATTCGGATCGCGAAACCTTCGATGTCTTCCTTTTCCCAGGTTCTCCTTTAATTTCATATTAAAACTGAAGCATAAACTAGATTAGACTTTAGAATGCTTCTGTTCACATTCAATGCTCACATTCCTGCAAAAATAAATATCTGGAGAATAACTCTGGCTCTTTGACAAAACTACCATATTTTTAGTTCATAATTTTAATACCGATGGGAAAGATCATTGTTGACATCTGTACTCTCTCACATAGTTTTCCTTATTTTGAGAGATTTTATTTTTTACACTTTTTTTTAAACACAGGGGGGGAAAAAACTTTACAATTTTAGGCAACTTTTTTAACTATACTAATTTATACAAATATTTAAGAATTTACCCTAAATTTAGAAATGGCATTAATTTATAGGAATACATTTTTTAATGATTACAATTTATTCCATTACAATTATATATAATACATAGTCCCAGGACATTGGCAATTCTAGATTTTGAAAATTGTTAGTTTTTAAATTAAGTTTAAATCTAGTACGACAAGATGTTGACATGGCAACACTGGAGCTTTGCTTTTTGTTTAGGTCAGATAGCAGAATGCTAACTCCCCAATATGGTTGGCCAGAACAAGCGGAAGAACTAAGGGGTAACAAAAATCAGAGATGGCAAAATTTCTACAATTTAGAAGAGGGACTATGGAGCAGAATTGAACCGCAATTTTTTTTAAGAAAATTTAGCATCCACAGGGATTCTATTGGGTGGTAAAATGCATAGCACCGACCCTGCCCCTTCCCAAACAAACACTCAAAGACAGAAAATTGATACTGAACAACATCAATACAGTGTAAGGGAGTGGGATAGCTTTTCATTATTTTATTTTTTGGCTGGTGGCCCGGAGTATTGGATATCAACGTTTGGAATTCGGGCCTTGTACTGTACACCTAAGCATGCAATCCCATTAAGAAAGTTACTACTACTGACTGTCATAGTTAAACTTTTAAAATTTCTTTTCTAAACACACAGTAAAAGGCATGCTAAAATTTGATAACGGAAAATAAAGAATTTTAAAATTTTATGGAACATAATAAACACACACATATATAAAGAATAATCTTTAAATATCTTTATATGTGCTTTGCTATACCTAAATCCGGGAACACACTGGGGGGGGCAGACTGCCCAGGAGCTCTGCTCAGATAGGGCCTCCAAAGAAACTTAATTTAAGTATATATACTTACATATATGAATAAAAAAAAGGCTAAAGCTAAAAAGTTGTCTACATTGAAAATGTTAAAGTTTGTTGTGGTAATAGACTTCCAAAAATTAGTCTCAACCTTATAATTGGCACTAAAAACGTTTTTGACAATGTGCATTTTAATTGCTTCTTACAAGAAAAGCTTGTCAAAGATAAAGTTAATTAAATGTTATCTTCGATCAACAATGAGCCAAGTAAGACTTAACCGTTTGGCAATCCTTTTCATTGAAATTACAGTAGTTAAAAATATTAATTTTGAGGAAACTACAAAAAAAAAAAATTTCAAAAAGCAAAGATGGCCCAAAAAGAAGTTCTAACTTTTTTAATTGACAGAAAAGTTTAAAATATTTTTAATTCGCCAAAAATGGCAAAATAATAAGCTTTTTTAAATATATGTCTGTCTGCTAGACGCAAGTTGTTTTTTCCTACAATCTTAAGATTTTTTCGTTTTCCAAACCACTTTTAACTATTTCATGTTGATTAAATAAATGCTAATTACTTACTTGGTTGACATTTTGCATAATTTTAAGTCTAATAAGGGGAGTCCAGGGAGATTTTCACCTCAGGCGTCGATAGCTGTAAGTCTGCCACTGATTAAATCAATTGGAAAATAAATCTCACTTAAAACCATTTGAATCAAAATAAATTGGAAAATTAGCTTGATAAACTGACAAAAAAGTATTTTATTTACTTTATAAAACTTCTTGTGTAACAAAACTTCAGTATGGAAACAAAAGACATAACATATACAAGATACAGATTTTGTTGTTTGTATGACAAATATTAGACCGCCTGACACTGTAAAACAAAAATAAATTCACTAAATTTTCAAATTATTAAATGCTCATGTATAAAGAAAAAGAAATAATAAATAAATAATATTGGCAATCTAAAACACATTCAAGCATCGTAACCAGCTTTTAATCCACGTAAATATGTCCCTTGAAAATAGCAGTTGTCAGCTTCTATGAAAGCCTGGTGGAGGATTTGCAGCTTGAAGGCCATAAATGACCCTCTTGAGTGGATTTGCAAAACCAGGAGGGGCTGGCAACATTGTTAATGAATTCTGCAACATAAAGGTACTTGATTCTGGAACAAAACTTGTAGATTCATTATTGACAGATGCTGCTCCAGTACATACATTAGATTTTTCATGACTAGAATTTGAAAGCTCATCAGATATGCAATCGCCCACCAGTTCTGTCTCGCTAGAAGAGACTGGAGGTATTCCCATTACACTGCATTCTGCAATATTCTCAGAATCAAGTTTTGTATCATGATCAGAAATGGAACAATTATCTTGGAAATTTCTATTCCGACCAAATACATTTTGATGCCTTTCACTATTTTCACCTCTGGTAGAATGCTTGCCTTTCTGATATGATTCATTCCAGTTTCTCTTAGGGTATTTCTCCTTTTTATAATTACTAGAATTTGTACTATAATTGCCATCACTAAAAGAATCTCTATTCCTATAGCCAGAAAGATGGCCACCTCTTCCACGATACCTGCTATTTCTCATATTGTAATTAGAAGATCTCTTCTGTCGATATCCATGTCCCTTCTCTTCTGTATCCAAATTCTCACCTTCAGGACAATTTTCTTCTACAAAAGCAGTTTTTCTGTTAAACTGGCCTGCTTGACTTTCAAAACAGGAATGCTGATCAGCATACTGTTCTTCAGAATATGCACTTTTACTTCTGGAATCTCTATCATAGTCATTAAATTTTGATTGCTTTTCAAAAGCATCTTCAGTTGCAAAATCTTTCTTACTTCTGTAGTCTTCTTTCTTTCCTCTTCTTTCATGGAAAGTTTTACTTCTTTCAGACGGCCTATAATTTTCAGAAACTGAAGAACTATTCTCATTTTCCCATGATTCATATGAAGGATCATTTTTTACTGACTGATACCTATTATGTTGATGATAATTTGATTTATGATAAGATTGATAGCTATTACGTTCCCTAAAATTACGTGCAGCACTGGCTGCATAAGGCCGTCTTCTGTTATATGAGTAATCTTGGGAATTATGATAGTTACCTCTCCCATAACGTTCATTATGACTCTTGGGAGAATCAAAGTTTTTAGCTTTTTGATCACACTTCTTATTATAAGGAACATTAGATGAATCTTCTCTTGCAAAAGTTTCTGATTCTGTATTGCTTTTCACATCATCGAGAATAGCCTCTCTAAATTCAGAATTTTCTTCTGCAATCTCATCCGTACGTATTTCATTTAAATGATCATTACTACCTTCAACTGAATTTTTATTTTGAATAGATTGATTTGAATATGGCTTTTGTTTGCTATGAATCCTATCATAACGATTATGATAACGATCCCGTGAACCAGAATTTTCACTATATTGATTATCCTGATAATTTCGAACAGGCTGCTTATTGTATCTTCTGTTATACCTATCATTTCTTCCTTCATATTTATTAGAAGAGGTAGATTTAGCTTTGTCTTTCTTGGGTTGAATTTTCTCTCTCTCTGGTGCTTGTGGAACTGGACTTTCTGCTTCTTCAATCTGATTAGCCATTTTATCAGAGCTGTCCTCAGAAGCTTTAGAATTTACTTTTTCTCCAGTATTTGTACGAGTAGGTACCTGTGAAAAAAAAAAGTCAAATTTTTCAGTACTGGAAATCAAATAATGTAACTGCAAAGCATGAAGTTAAATTCGACAGAAGTCATTAATTAAAAAGATGATAGTGATTCACCATCTTTGAAATGGCAGAAGAGTGAGCAAAAAGGAGTAATGTTATTTTAAGTACTAAAATTAACCCTTTGCGCTCGAGCGGTGCCTCTCAGGCACCACTGCATAAGATGCGATAACTCGAGCGGTGCCTCTCAGGCACCACTGCATGTGATGCGATAACTCGAGCGGTGCCTCTCAGGCACCACTGCATGTGACGCGATAACTCGAGCGGTGCCTGAGAGGCACCATTCGAATCAATGTGTTTATTTGTGTTTGACTTAAGGAATATCGCTTGAAAGGTCTACTTGGCCTTTTATAGATCATATTATGCGGTGTCTTAATAGCTATAAGGGTGTGTTATCTGAAATAAAGGACATCTTAGCACCGTTTATGCGATAAAATGTCTTATCTCAAAACTACTAGTGATCAACTGAGAGGAGACTTTCGACAAAAACAGCCTAGCACAGCTTCTACTTCACACAGCACTTCTGAAGTGATCCGACTAAATGGGAAGCTGCATGTTATTTTGATGGGCCAAAAAAAATATTGCAAGGTTTGTTCCCAAAGAACTTCCGGCCAAAGGCGACAAACTGTGTACTACTGTGACACATGTCCCGACAAGCCAAGAATGCACATTGGACATTGTTTTATTAAATATTATAAGAAGCAAAATTATAGAACGTAATTTTTAATAAATGTCTTTCATTAAGTTAAAAAATATGTATAATGTTCAAATATACGAGTTTAAAGTGTTTTATTGTGTCTAAAATTTTTTTAAGTTAACAATACCGAATTCATGAAATAAGCGGGAGCGGCTGATTACTCTCGAGTTGCTGGTTCACCCGACAAAAAAGCGCCTCGAGCGCAAAGGGTTAAGAACTTTATACAACTGCATATCTTTCACTAAAATGGCTAACGTCACAATGCACTGAAAGACACATTACAATCATCAGAGTATTATGTCATCAGGAAAGTCCTGCAGTTTTTCAAATCAAAGTACATTTTATTCTTATTATTTTATTACTGCTGATGAGGAATGACCTTGATCAAAGCAACTGCTTAAATACTGTCTTTTTTGCTCATGTTGCATAATCCTAGCATGTACTGTGGCAAAATTTTTGTTTCTGCCCAATACCAAGACCAGAAAACCTTAAAGCTCATTTTTTCCACATTATGCTCTTTTATTTTAAAAAAGGAAAAAATGCTAGTCAGAGTAATCATAAAATTTGTGCTACATAGTTGCACAAGTTTCCTTTAGAATTTTAAAAAAAAAAAAAAAAATGTTAAACAACTTTTTCTGTACTAGAAATCAAATAATGTAACTTGGTACACATTTAGTTTGGATGCGAGATTTTTGTTTGGAATATGATTTGGGGTCGATAAGTCATGACGGCACATACTACCCTTGTTTATATATTTTGGAGACAATGCTACGATCAATTTTGCATGAAAATGTGACAATAAATATACAGCAACCCCTGAAGTTAGACCTGATGTCAAAAACATTGCAGAGAAGTATTACCCCAATAAAGCTTAAAACAAGCCATAACAGCAATGCTTAGAATAACTAAAGAATGTCACACATCCAAAACATTCTAAAGAGAAGAGAGAAGCAAAGTTCTTCAGAGAGATTTTTAGTACAGGTATGACCTGATAATCCTCAACCAGGTCTGAGCAGAGACCCAGCAGAAGAAATGAGATACATAAATTGGGAAAATTTTCATTTATTCATAGTATATATATCCTCCACTACATTCATATTTCAATGTTAAACAGCATTATAATAATAGCAATAAGGTTTTTTTTATATAACAAATTAATTATTTTCCTTTTATTCTTGACTGGAAAAGTTTGTTTGGTATACATCCTGTTTTGTACCAAGTCCAAAGACCTGAAACAAAGCAAATTATCATCATATACGGCCAAAGGGCTCTTTGGGCTTATGCAGTTCAAAAGTGATTTGAGAAGTTGCAGAGAAATTCCAGCTTCAAAGATGATGCTTGCTTTGGATGAACATCCTCTGTTAACAAGGACCAATTAAAAGTTCTTCCTGAAATCTATGTTATGTAATTCAAGAACTAACAGATAGACTAAATATTCTAAAAAAAAATTAATACATGGTCATTTGAAGAAGACTGGGTAAAGAATTCCCTTTTTTGAAACACATCATTAATGGACATGAGAAGTGAATGCTATACAACATTACAAGAAAACGATCATGAGGTAAGCAAAAAATAACTCCCTTCAGTAACATTAAGAGGGGGTTGCATCCTAAAAAGCAATGTTTTGTTTATGGTGGGAACTAAAAAGGAATATACTATGAATTGTTGCCAGCAAATCAGACAAATTTGAAAGAATGGTATTCCCATATGGCAGTTTTAAAAGCGGAAATAGAACTAAAGCACCCAGAATTGATCAATCATCAAGCTGTTTGTTGTCTTTCATCATGCTAATGCTTGGCCCCACATTTCAATAAATGTCAGACAGGCATTCTAAGTATAGCTGGGATGTTTCGTGTCAACCTCCATATTCACCAAATCTTGCCTCCTCCAATTTTCATCTCTTTATATCACTTCAAAATTCTCTGAAGGGTCTAGAGTTCACTTCATTGGAGATTTTCAAACAGCACCTCAATAACTTCTTAACAAACAAACTTAACAACTTTTTTTAAAAAAAGCAATTTTCCAGCTGTTGGAGTAATGGCAAAAAGTCACAGAACAAAATGGTGCTTATGTGATTTAATGAAATTTTCTTATGTTTCTTACTGCTTCATTTATATTTATCATAAAACAAACCACAGAAATTTTCACGACTCAATATTTATAAAAAAAAAATCATTATGCAGTTTTTATTTTTGCAAAAATAAATTTCGATTTGTTGAATTGCATACTAAAATGTAGATTTCACACACATAAACGTCCTACATCATTTAAAAATTTTTCAACTTCATTTTCTGTTACAGCATTGTTGAATTTTTAACAGCATTTTATTATGCTGCTTTCAGTACAATCAGAAGCGCATTAATGGAAAGGAGATAAAAAAGGTTAATGAGGATACCTACTAAATATAATGACTAGATTATAATTCAGCATTGCTGAGGATTAAGGAGCTAGATTTCAGAAGCCTGGAGCAGATGAACTTGAATAAAGAAGATGTGCACAAAGCTTTTATAATAGACTATAGGAAAAAGGGCAAAAATGTTTTCAAATGTGGTCAATTGATTAAGACAAAAGTACATGAGTGCTACCTCATAAGGGCACATAAAGCATAAATATTTGTAAAAGCTACAGGAAGACTGCCTTGAACAAACAGTAACATCACAAACCACTTTTGTGTGCATAGACACACAAGAAACTGAAGGCTGGCAAAATGTAATTTTTAGATAAAAAAAAAAAAAAAACTAACAATTATATTCATGATAATTATAATTAAAAAAGTTACCATAACTAGACAACATAAATGAGATATATTATCAGCCCTTCAAAGCAGAAAACTGTAATGATAATGTGGTTCTCTATTTTTAGCCATGATTTTAGTTTCTGGAGACTATGGCATCAATAAAAACAAATATGCAAATATTTTAACATGCAATATGTTAATATCATGAAGATGCAGAATTTTACCTTTTAGGGTAATAATGCCCCTGTCATCTATCAAAACTGATAATGATAAGTTATAAAAAGGAAATAAGAACTCAACAGCCCTTAAAGATCATAAAATCTTTGATATTGAATGGAAGATATTAATCAGCAAAATCTAGTACATACACGAAGCAGCAAAATCTAGTACATACACGAAAAAGAACAAACTGCAGTTGCACCTGCTAATGTAAGAATTTATAGAAATTAATTGAATTATGATAAAGCAATTTTTCTTTTTTAAATAATCATATCATTCAATAACTTATTTCAACTTTTTAATTACTAAGCTTTAAGCCAGCCTACACAGTTTTAGTTTCAGATAAAAACATCACTAAGAAATGCAGTTAATTTTAGTTTCAGATAAAAACATCACTAAGAAATGCAGTTTACAAGTTTGTGACAGTCAAATTCAAATTCATAAAAAAAAAAAAAAAAAAAAAAAAAAAAAAACTTTCTCTGAATAGACATGTTTAAAGTGTACAATGCAAATGAATAAAAGAAATTTTTTTGGTGATGTAGCTACGGCAAATATGTAGTGCAATGCTAAACATTTGCATATTCTATCAAAATCTACATATGGTGGAAATTTCAAGCCAATTGGATGCTTCCTTCATGGTACAACACTTTGGATGGCCAGCAGTATTCCTTAACAAAGCTTCCAGATTTAACGATATGATGAATCATGAATCTGAATCACCTTCCTTTACGTACTTTAAAGGATTTCTAAAATTTCGCAAAAAAAGGAGGGTACAATTCCATATCTCCCGTTCTACTGGGCCAGTTGATGAAATTCAACTTGCATTTTTCCTGCCTCGAAAGCACGACTTAGGATATGTATTAGAGTTACACGTTCTAATATAGGTATTTAGACACAAAATCGGACTTTTTCTGAAATGAAGTACTAATTTTTTTTCCATATTTCGATTCTACAACTCAAATTATGCCAAACTGCCAACTTTTGTAAAAATCACATTAATAGTTTTTAAAGAATTAGCTCTCAAAATTTTGGCTCCTCAATGTTAATTGAATTTGGTACATATTTATTAATATCTCTTTTTTTACTCTTCCTTTCACATTTCGAAATTTAGGTTCATTCCAAATAAAATTTACCCGTTTTTTATGATTTATTTTTAAATAATTTCTATAAATTTTTCAAAACAAATTTTGAATTATGACCTATAAAATATTTATCATCATGTTAAAGTGGATGCATTTCTAGGCATACATTTACATATTGGTGCATTTTGAAATTTAATTGTCATAAGCGATAATAATGCCAAATTTGGTTTATGCAGTTTGTTCAAATTATTTGTATGAATTATGACTTTTTTCCCATTTATTTGCAATGAAAGAAAGGAAAGAAAAATAGGTTGCTATAAATTAAGAAGTTCGCCAAGTGAATTATTCTTGGTGCAAACTAAAAAAAAAAACTACCAAGATAAATTTTTTAATTTCTCCATAAATTTCACACCATATTTTACAAAATTTAATATTTAGGAATAATATATGTAAATTTAATATATATTAAGTTGAGCTTTCAAGACATGGAAAAACAAAATTTGAATTTCATCAATTGGCCCAGTAGAACAGGTGATATAAAACTGCCACAGCCCCCCCTTTTTTTTTCTTTTGTGCAGTGACATCATTATATCTATCTAGAAGCACATAATTTTATAATATTAAGCTAGAAAATATCAGAATGCATACAGTATCAATTAGTTTGCAGCATTAATATCATTTTCATTGCATCAACCTCCAGAGTACCATGACAGTTATTTATTTGGTATATATTATTTTATAATTTAAATTATTTTATTTCTTTATATTCCTTAATTCCAAACTTTCAATGATCCAGAACGATCTAATTTCCGGACGTTTGGACAATGAGCAATGACATACACAGACAGAGAAATATTTTTGTAAAAAAGGGAGAAAGAATTAGATTCCAAAAGTAGCATCTTGTGTACATTATTAATGAATATAGCATACATGCTTAATGTTTCGTGCATGCGCAGCAGCTATTTTTTCATAATAAAATATGCGAAAGGTTCTAATTCTTAATTTCAGTTCAGTACTAAATAAAATACCTACATAATGAAGAAATACAATCATTTCTTAGCTTAAATCTATATGATCAATAATTTGTTGGCTCCACAGCCACCTTTTTACATAGCATACAACTCAAACCAAAACATTCTACCAAAATTCATTGCTGATTTTACATCTGCTGAATACCTTACCCCTCTGATGCCCACTGACTCCACCAGTAATGATTTAAACAATCCCCCCCCCAAAAATATTAGTAGTTGAATACCAAACAGTATAACTTTTATGTTGACATTAAGGTTGGCAACAATAACAGACTTCACCCAATTGCACTGTGAAGCAACAGAAATGTCTTTCCATGTTGGGGGGGACTATATTCATAGGCTAAAAGATTGCATTTAGAGTTCTTTGCGTTAAGAAAAACTAATCTGTTATTCACATAAGCCTTAAGTATATGTGAGAATTTACTTATTTGGAACTCAGATAAGCCTTAAGCATATGCGGGAATTAGATGCAATTATAATAAATATCTAAATTAATATAATTCAGGCTTAACTTCCTCGGCATGCAATAGAAACAAAATAAAATTTACTAGTACAATGTGTCTTTGGTTACCAATCTCATGATACATCACCAAAAATGTACAGCGGAAATTAAATAAGCATTACTTTACACCAAAACAACAAATTACTCAAAATAGGTGGTAGGGTTCTAAATGCAAAAAATACTGTTGCCAACAGTGAAGAGAGCAACAAAGAGGTTACTGAGAATGAAAAATTTTGAGTGATAATGTAGTGGAAATTCTGGACTCCGAAATTACAGGTCTTGAACAATAAAACTCTGTAACTGAACAAGAAATTAGTATGTAATAATTTAAACAATTTACACTGACAGAAACGTTTATTTCAGGCAAACAAATAAATATTGAGCTTTTTTTAAAATTTTGATTCCCTTTGTTTTATAACTATTTTATACTTTAAATTTTATAATTTCTGCATACCATCTTACTATACTTAAACTGATGATCTAAAATTCAGAAAATTCTGAAATTCATAATCACCAGTCCCGACAAGTCCAAATCTTAGGCTTTGTACTGTATCATCTTAATGAATGGACGCTTATGATAACAGAAACTAGAATAAGTAACTATACATATTTAGTCAATAGAAAAAAACATACTTTTATGAGAAATTATTAAATAGTTATCCTCTTTTTATCTGAACTAAAATTATTAAATAAAATGTACAGCCTTACATTTGAGATCTCTAACAAGAATTTATTCTTTTCTGCTTCAATATCTATAATTCCACCTTTTTCAACTTGATGCTGAAAGAGCTCAGCCATCTTCTTCTGAAGTTCCAAAATTTCCTCATTCATGACAAAAGTATCATCATCTGCAGCAAGTGGTGGAGGAAAAAGCTCCTCTGAGCCTTCAAACTGGATAGGAACTCTGCACATAGGACATAATAACTATAAAAACAGAATATGAACAAATAATTAGTCCTTTTAATTTTTTCCCAATATGCTTTTAAATTCCAAATAAACTAATCAACAAAATTATTATAAGAATTAAAATTTATTATGAATATTTTATTTCAAGTATTTGGATGCTGTCTTGAAATAATTTCAAATGAGAATATATTCATTTCCCAAGTATCCCTAGAAGTTTATTATAGGGCAATTATAATTAGCACTGATAATCAGGATAGTAGTTTTATTGCATGAAAAAATAAAAACTCTGTTGAGCTGTCATGGGATACACCATGAAATTTTTCAAAATGTTTAACACAGAATTTATCCTCATAATTTCATGGGAAAATTTCACTGCACTTTTAATTTCTAAAAATTTGACCCTTTGTAAAATACTCCATTTAGAGTTAAATATTGTGATTTTCATTCCATTAAGCTTGAAAACTTCCACCCTATGACCAGAGTGAAGATTTTGACTTTGACAAGACAGTGAAGATATAGCAAGGATTCTCCTTATTCAAAGGAAGGTGGAAAGACGTGATCCTTTCCGTATTGGACGGCAGGCATTAAAACATGGAATCAAATTGTTAAATAACAATGAAGAAAACTCTTCTCAAATTAAGCACTGAATCTTCCAATTTAATGTACTCCTTTATTTCCTTATGATGACTGAAATATTTTAACACTGCATGTTATTAACTGGCATAAAACAATAAACAGTAGTTCTAGTTTTCTCATTAGGTACATGAAAAGAAATTGCATTTACTTTTCTTAATTTTTTGCAGTTTTATTTCTTACATACAGCTTACACCATTAAACTTACATTAACGATGGCACTTTTTGTATGTATCTTTTAAAGTGGATTTTAATTTTTGACTTTTCCCCCCTAGTTTTTCCTCATTTATATAATACTGTATTTGAATTTATGATCTTCATGGAAAAAGAAAAAGAGTATTTGAGTCATGGATATTTGGAAGAAATAGTATTTGATATTTGTAGGAACTATTCAAATTATAATAGCTTTTCAATGTTTCAATGTGTTTCTTTCAATGGCTAGTTTGAGACTTTTTCGTTGAAATGATAATCTGCACACAAATAATCAAAAGAGTATACTTACAACATAGCAAACAAAACAGAACTGACATAACTTTACAGAACTGCACAGCATGCACAGTATTCATATTTATCAATACAAACTGCAAATACATTTTTCTATTTCTGCTAACAGCTAGATGTCCATATTTTTCTAAAGTAACATTAAAAACTAGAAACTCATTATGAAACATTGTAGGTAGAGTCTTTAAGTGTAGTAATAACTTTTAAACAAACAATTAGGAAAATAATGAATAATTTACATAAAATCATTAAAATTATCGAAATATTTTTACAAGACTGTTATAAGAAATAGGAAGAGAAATGTACAACTACTATACACTAGCAATTAGCACATAAAACTGTTAATTAGATAAATTATTTATTAATTAGGTATTTTGCATGTATACATTTTATTTAAAAAATAAAAAATCACCTTCGTTGTTTGAAGAAAATTAAAACTTAAATGAAATTTAAATCATAACTTACTTGAAAATTTGATGCCCCAGCTTCAGTACTTTTATCATTATTTTCCAATGCATTTTTTGAATATCTAGCTAAACAGTGTGAATGAAAATAATGATAACATTCCGTCCTTGTAAAAACATCTTCTTCATTAAAACCATACAGACAGATAGCACATTCTCCACTAGGCCGATTTTCAGCAGTTAAATGTTCTTTGGCAGCCTTTAAAGAATTGATTAAAATTATATATTAAATTAAATATATATTTATCTAGCATTCAAAATAAAAAATTATGAGCCTAAAAAATCTGAAACTAAACATTTTAATGGGGAACAAATCCAAATATTTTTTACACATTTTTCGTTATATGATTTAAACAATAAATTATTAAAACTGTTACTCTTTTTTGAATGAATTTGCATGTGAGGTAGATGAAGTAAATTTTTACAAAGTATTTATTAAATTTGCTTCTAGCCTCCTCTCATTCTCAAAAATCATTGATAATTCTCAAGAAGTAATGTATATTTGGTCATTCAAAAAGTTCTGTAGTTTTTCAACTTGATGCACATGTTCTTCTAATTATTTTGTTACTGCTGATAGGGTAACCTTTATAAAGTATTTCTCCCAGCTTCTTCGAATGCCTTTGTGGTGTAATGGTCAGCATGCTCGACACATTACCGAGAGGTCAGTGGTTCGATTCCCGATGAATTTTCATGCCTCCTGCTTCGAAATAATCTAATGTCTCTACAAATGGTGCCCATGGATGATGATTCTCCATCACCACGATTTGGCAATTGTGGCCCCTAATCCCCAGTCCCCTTTAAAAAGGGGAAGTATATAATAAGGTATTTCTCCCATCTTCTTTGCATGCCTTTGTGGTGTAGTGGTCAGCACGCTCGATGAGTAACCGAGAGGACGATGGTTTGATTCCCGGTAAAGGCGTTGCTCATTTTTCACATCTTCCAAATAACCTAATGACTCTACACCTTGATCAAAACAGATGTTTAAATATGTTCTGCTCATGTTGCATAATTCTAGCATATGCTGTGGCATAATTTTGCCCATACACATTTCAGCCTCAAAGATGATGCTCAGTCTGGACAACCATCCTCAGTTAATAAGCTATTATTGCAGAAAATCCAAGTTACACAAAAAATGAACTATGAGGCACAACTAAACATTGCAATTGCATCATTGGAAGAATACTAGGTACATAAGCTGATACACTATCTGGCCGAAAGTATCCGGATACCCAGTGGTATGGACTAAGAGAGTCCCGAGACATATATATTAATATGATGTTGGTCCCCCTTTTGCATCCATTATCATCAGTTTTTGATAGGTGGCCATAGGAATTGACTGCTAGGCTTTCATCACAGATGAAATTAGTGCTGGCAGTGAGGATGTTGACTTGGTTGACTAGATAATCTGCATTCTTATTTGTCCCAAAGGTGTTCTTTGGGATTTAGATCAGGGTTCTGAGGAAGCTAGTCCTGTTTTTGAACATAAATTTCATCAAACCGTGGTTGCACAAGTCTCAATGTGTGAATAGAGCAGTTATCCAGCTGAAAGAGAAATGGGCCTTCCCCACAATACTAGCACAGAGTTGGGAGAGCAGCACTGCTCAGACAACGTCTACACACCTTTCAGAGTTCATGTTTCCAACCAGAACTAAGGGACTCAGGCCAAACCATGAAAAACACCCTCACACCATGATGCTGCCACCACCAAATGTTACAGTCAAAACAATGCAGTCACTTGAGAAATGACAGTGAGCTTTGCAACCACTGCAATCGATGCTTCTCATTCTGGGTAGTGATGTTCTGTTTATGAGCAGCTGTATGACTATGGAATCCCAGGTTTTTTAACTCTTGACAAAAAGTCTTGCTGCTAGCACTAACGACTGATGTACTTCAAATGTGAATACTTGCAGTTTTGTTTCATTACCCTTTTCAGAGTTCTACAGCTGTGTTCACTTTTTTTTTTTTTTTCTCCTGCCACTTTGTTTTTTCTGTAGTTTCATTGCCTTGATTACTCACAGTGAATTTTGGCTTCAGAATGTCCAAAATTCCCCAAACTGATTTCCCACAAAGGTGGCATCCCACACTATACTGCCACAATCAAAGTCACTAATAGCTCCTCTGACTTACTCGTTGTCTCACACAATGTATAAACATGACCTGACAAACCACTACCAACATTTTTACACCTTTTGGTTATGCATCTAATTGTTATGTATACCCCATGATTTAACACAGCAGACTATAATTACTCAAGTTTCAAAACATGATTCTTTTCTGAAAAAAAGTCCCTTTTTTAAAACAGCTCATTCCTGGAGATGAGAAGTGGAGAAAAAGAGCCCAGAATTGACTAATTATCAAGGTGTCTTCCATGATGACAATGCTTCGGACGCATTAGGATGAATGTCAGACAAAGATTTATTGAGCAAAGCTAAAACATTTCGTGTCACTCATCACATTTACTACATCTGGTGCCCTCTTCAGATCTCTTTAAAAATGGCAAAAAGTCATAGAACAAAATGGTACTTATGCAATTCAATGAAATCTTCTTGTTTTATTATTGCTTCATTTGTATTTATCATTGAAAAAACTGCAGAACATTCCATATGACCCAATTTTCAGCTAATAAAAATATTTACAAGGCTACCCATTGAAAATTAAATAATAGTAATTCTTAAAACAAGTTTAAAAAAATCCTGTTTTTTAATGATAAAAATTGAGTAAAATCCATATAATTCCTGCAAACTTTAAAAGTGTAAAAATCTTTTCAAGTACACATCATAGGAGGGAATTTTTTTTTAATTCATATTAATGACGACTGAAAACATCAATGCAAAAAAATAAATAAATAAAATCTTTCTGATTACCTGCTTCCCCGGCAAAAAGGTATTCATGAGGCAAAGTAATCTATCACTGTTTTAGAACTCACTACGTTGCTAAAAAGTATTTTTGTGGGAACCCAGTTTTGTACATAGCATGTTTGTTCTAGGTGGTGAGCAATGAACACGTGGTATGCATACAAATTTGTGCAATTCTCAGATACTTTTTTAAGCAAAAACTGACAGTTGTATACATGAGAACAACAACAGAAAAAGGAAAGAGAAGTATTTTTATAGATGTTACTTGTTTTTTTTTTTATTTTATCAATCGACTACTAAATGACTGTTGCATTTTGTGCATTAGCTTGGTGAAAAACCAGTCATCAGTGAGTTCATGAATGTTCTTCAAAGTCGACAACAATTTTATGACTTTTCAATAGGACTTTTCAATGTGGATCACCAGAACGTATTGGAAAATGTTTTAAGAAATTATTTTTAAAACTCATAATTCTTAATTATAAATAATTTAGTTTAATATTTTTAACTTTTTTTCTAAATCTGAATAAAGTATAGGAAAATAAAACTATATATAATAACCATGTATTCTTAATTATATTAGGTATTATACAGGATACACGAAAAATCAACAATGCCTTCATCAGGATTCAAAAACCAAACTTCAGCAACCCAAATATGCTTCCAACTATGCCACAAACGCATGCAGTAAGGAAGTACGAAATTCTTTACATTTTCCCCACTTAACTCTTTCCAGATGGATATCTCATATATGCATTCCCTATGAATATCTCTCACAGCCGAGCATCCCACCCATGCATCACTGGAGAGTAAGGGTTAGACACTGGTGGTGCACATAAAGACCACTAGATGGCATCCCATGCATGAGGATTTTCAACTGAATATAGTTTTAGGATCCTGACTTTCAGCTTGATGACATTCTGCATAACTTTGGTGTTGCCGAAGAGAAAGGAAAGCATATGTAAACAAACAGAGCTTGGCTCTTGCACATTGTATAAACATTCGCATCTCTCATATCACTTCAAATCTTTTTTTTTTTTATTTTACTCCCCCAACCCTTCTATGTAGAGCCTTTTAGAATTACTCCGTAGGGTTCTGTTACCCTTTGCATTGCGTTTATCTCTTCTATTTCGCGTACTTCCCTTTTTATTTCGGAAAGCCTCGACTTCAGTTTATTATGATTAGCAAGCTTTATTTATCAGAAGAAGGATATACTCTCTGATAAATGAGCCAATTATTGATATGGATGAGAGTGATGGTCAATTTTCTAGAGAGTTCGAGAGCTATATTTCTAGTGATTCTGATACAAACATTTTGTCAGAGACTGAGCTCACTGAATGCCTTCCACTTCCTATTAAAGATTTCGTTACTTTTTTTTTTTTTTTTTTTTTTTTAATATTTTTTTCACTAATTTTAAGTTTATTAATATATTTTATCAACTTAAATTTCAGAAAAATTTAAACAGTATATACGGCACTTCTCCCAGCTCCTTAGCATGATTTTGTGGTGTAATGGCCCGCACACTCGGTGCGAATTCAAGAGGTACGAGGTTCGAGTCCTAATGAGGGCATTGCTCATTTTTCACATCTCTCAACATCAAAAATCCGAATGTCTCTACAAGCATTTCCAAAAATTATTTCTCAATGCAAGGAATTATGTTTATGTATTTTCATGTAAAGTAAAGGAAAACAATTGTTAAATGCTAATTTTAACATATGCGATAGCTTAAGTAATAATCTAAAATAGTACCAAAAATTATGACATTAGGATTTAAACTTTTTTTCTGTGTGTGTGAATTTTTTTCTAAAGTTAGGTGCAGCCACACAAAACTTGTAGGCTGATTCCTTCAATTCCCAGCCGTGTTGAGGCAACATCTTAAACGGTGTGCCAACTCAAAAGGATTAAAAGGCAACTGGGAATGAGGGAAATCAGTCACTAAACCCAAGTTGTGACAAATGATCGTCAACCGTATTTTAGTTTGGGCACTACTTGTAGCAGAACAGGAAATATTAAAAATTAGCAATGTCTTTGCCAAGATTCAAATTTTGGACCTTTCAATTATGAGACAAAGGCATATAGTAAGGAAGGAGAAAATTCCTTACGAAAAATATAAGAATTTTCCCTTTTTTAATTATTAAGTTTAACATAAATATTACTTTAAATAATATTTAATGATTTAAAATCAATACAGTGATCAAATTTGCATTTTACAGTGAACTGAAAAATTATATGACATTAGACAAATTTTATGCAATATTTAAAAAATTTATGTGGAATTAGATTAAAATAGCCTATTATTATATTCAAGTTCTCCATCTAATTCTTCACAAAAGATGCCAAAAAAATTTTAAAACAAATAATAATAAAAGTAACATAACGGTTACCTGCACAGAAAATTTTATAAAATATATGCACATATTTTGTGTAATCAAAAATTTTGATCTTCTCTCATAGACCCAACAGAAAAAAATTTGCTAAAATTAAAAATACTATACAGGGGGAATCTGAACAAACAGGCAAGACTTTAAGGCGTGATAGAAGGCAGCCATAACAGCAATATTTGTTATAGAATGTATGATTGGAACACAAGCAGTGAGAAGTTAAAGGGTAATTTTCCACTGTCACATTTAAAGAATTAACATAAGAATGAGAGGAGATATTTCAGAAAACATTTTATTAACAGGAATGTAATTGATATACAACATGCTCAAAGAAAAAAAAAATCTAAACATGAGAGATTCGTTTCTTGGTGGCGAAATTATGGTGCCATCTCGACCAATCCATCGCCCTGGAAATTCCGTGGTTCGTATAACCAGGCATTCTCTCGGCAATCCATGGTAGAAAATGGCATTGGGTGCGAGGACCGACCCTTTTTATACCATTTACAATGCCATCTAGTAGCCCACTATTTGTGTTCCAACCATACATTCTATGACAAATATTGCTCGTATAGCTGCCTTCTATCACCCCCCTAAAGTCTGGCCCACTTGTTCAAATTCACCTGTAGTAATTTCATATTTTTCATCACACACAAATACATTGCATATATTAAAAGGAACCAAACATAATCCTTACCTCAATCATTTCAAAAAGCATTGAACTGCCCTTTTTATTTTCAGCTATCAATAGTAAATCTTCAGTAATGCTGAAATTTTAAGATAATGCTTTACCTAACAACATACAGAAGTATAAAATAAAAAAAATCACAGTTTTTACAAAACTTTTTCCAGTTATGCACTAACGTGTTAATTTAAAATCACATCAAAATGTTATTCTACGTAACTTGTTTCTACCCCTCCACATAAATTCTGCTTAGTAACTTGTCTCAAACAGATTCCCTGTTCTTATCCTCACATTTTCAGCAGTTGTTGACAAGCTGTCACAGTTTCATTCATAATACATCTTCTGTCATATAGTTTCATTGCATGAGAATTGATTATTGAGATAAAGAAAGATTAACTATACACAAAAATTTACACATATATTTTAGCAGAATATCACATGCCTGAAAATAATACACTGCTTCTCCTTCATTTTACAGCAAAGTATGCACATGGTACAAAATGCAGTAAAAATTAAGACAAACAAAAGTTTGCTAGGAATTTTTCATGATAAAAAGGTCATAAAAAACTGACTGCTAAAATTAATCTAAGTTTACACTGAAATGTTTTTAAAAAAAAGGTCATTTTCATCCTCTCTTAGCCTTTATATAAGAAAATATTAACATGGGAAGAAAAGAAAAGAAAAATCTCTGTTTTCTAGAAGAACCTAGAGCAGCTTCTAGTTCTGAGAAATCCTTGCAGAAGTCAAGGGATATATTTTTATAATATACTGGTGGGTACTGGGTAATACATAACTACAAAGCATTCTACAAGATGAAATAAAACTATTAGGATGGCAGTTCTTACTCAGCTGAAGATTGCAACCTAACTGTATTATATCTATACCTTTCAAAGAAATTCTGTGCCTCAGAATTTCTTGAATTATTTTGTAAAATGTAACAGAGATTTCTACAACAAAATTACTAGACTAATTACTAGAAGGCACAATACTTTTAATTTCTTCTTTATTTAACTTTTTGCATCTAAAGTAGGGGTAGGCATTCAGTCGATCGCGATCAACCGGCGGACGATAAAAAAAGTTTGAGATGACCACCTTTACTTACACTAAGGCATGCATACAAACATATTTATGGAACACCGATGCCAGCTGGACTGCAGAATCGGCTTTTCACAATCGATGCTACTGTGTTTACTTAACCAAATGATTCGATGAATGTGTAGACAACACATATACCTTCACTGGAAGTGCATGATGATGCTTATATACATACATAGGTTATAGATTCATCGGTTCACAAACGCTCCAACATCTAGCAGTCACTAAAGTTCTTTAAACATTCAACATGACAATTTTGTGTTACTTGTGTTTTTGTAGTAAAAACAATAATCTGCCATATTTTAAAAGATAGGGTACAATATCAAAAACAAGTTTTAAGAGAAGAAAATCATACAATTTTAATACAGAATGTGAAAAACAGTTTTTCTTTACAACAGTGAATGCAAAATGTGTGTGCTATATGTGAAGCAAGTGTGGCACTTCCAAAAAAAGGAAACTTTGAAAGACATTTCAAAAGCCTGCATGAAGTTTTGATACAGATTTTCTGCTAAAAAGCGAATTGCATAAACATAAGTTAAAAGAATTTAAATCACAATTAATCAGGCACAACAACCATATTTTATGAAACCCCATACTATATCTAAGGCTGCAACAGTTTCCTCTTTTTCTGCTAGTCATATGTGTTAGCAAAACATAAGAAACTTTTCGCACATGGAGAAATGTTGAAAAAAAAAGCATTTCTGGAAGCCAGCAATTCATTATTTTAGTCATTTAAGATCAAAAATGAAATTATTTCTGCAATTATAGACGTACAGCTTTCAAGTAGAACTGTAACAAGCTGTATAGAAATGACAAATTCTGAACTGGCTGATCAGCTGACCGAATATATTACTAACTATATTTGCTTCCTTGCACTTTGAAGAATATATGGACATGGTTGATATTTCTCAACTCTGCATTTTTTTAAGAATGGTTTTTAAGAATATGAGTGTGAAAGAATTATTAACAATATTACCTCTAAAGAAGAAAACATGAGGTGAGGATGTTTACTGCGCCTTCAAAAATACATAGAGGAGAAAAAAATTCCAATTTATAAAATTGTTTTGATGACATTTGATGGTGCCCCATCAATGAGCAGCACAGTCGGTGGATTTTTGTTACGTGTATGAGACAATGACTCGCCACATTTCCTTTCTTATCATTCTTTACTCACCAACAGGCCTTATATTATAAATTTCTATGGGAATCTGCATGAAAATTGTGAACTCAACTCAAGGAAGAAGTCTTCCGAGAAGAATGTTTCGGGCCCAATTAGAAGAAAACGAATCTGTCTACAGGGAATTATTATATCATGCAGATGTTCGCTGGTTAAGTTGGTACATATTTTTACAAAAATTCAGGAACCTACTGCAAGAGATACAAGATTTTTTTAAAATCAAATGATGAAGTGTACGTCGAACTTAGTGATGACATCTGGTTGATGGATTAAGCTTTTGTTGTTGATATAACATGTCATCTTAATGAATTGAAGTTACAATTTCAAGGGAAAAAAATCAGACAATAGTAGAATTGACTGGATTTGTTAATATTTTCAAAAACAAATCACAGCTAATATCTTCCCAGTTGATGAAGAATGAACGAAAAAATTTCAAAAATATTTCCGATGAGTTTTTTAAAAACGGAGGTACATTAAACAAAGAGAAATATTACAATGAAATAATAAAACTTCACTTCGAATTTGAGAGATGTTTTCAAGAACTTATTAGACTAGAACCAATTGTTATATTCATGTGTTACCTGTCTGGCAATGTTGATGTGGAAGAAATAACTGAAAATATAAATCATATACTCTCTTTATCTCTCGAGAAAAATGAAGTTTTTCGCCTTCAAAATGATGTAATTTTAAAAGCACATAGTTCAGAGTCTAAGACTAACTTTTGGAATCTAATGGACGAAGTAAAGTATCCTAATTTTAAAAAAGTTGCATTTCATTTAACATTTTTTTCTGGCTCTACCTACCTGTGTGAATTTTCATTTTCAATGATGAACATAATTATGACAACATATTGTTCCTGCCTCACAGACAATGACTTAAAATCCAGAGCAAGATTAGCAGTTAGTAATTCTATACCGAGCTGTTCAAGATTGGCAGACAGTATGCAGACTAAGTCTTCTACTAACTGTAACTACAAGAACTAACTTTAAGATGAAAATTATTTATTTTTTAATATATTTTGAATTGTTTGGTAATAAACGCATCATTGGAAATTATTGTTTTGCGGCTATTAATATTATGTTTGTATCTTGCATTTTGCTTTAAATGTAGCCTTTTAAAGAGTAAGTTTTTTTTAGGTGAGGGTTAGGTAGGTAAGTACATATTCCATATTTATTATCAAGTTATAATAAATATTGTAACCTCTTTTTTAGCTCACCAAACCTACGACACTGGATGTACCGCAACACCTTGAAAAAATTAGAAATAGCCTGTACCTTGGAAAAGTCTGCCTACCCCTGATCTATTCTTTTCAGGCACAGATAAAGCTTGATATTACATTCAACATATTCCTACCAAACATGGATGTTGGGGCTGGAATGTTCCTTTCAAGCACCATTATAATTAAATGTCAGATGCACATATTTTCAAGCTTTTAAACACTTTGGTACCATCTGATTAGCTGCAGCCCCAAGAAATATCTTTGAATCGATGAAAATTTTTAATTGTTAAAAACGTTTTTTCGGCTATTTTCATGGTCATTAGGTAATTTACTGTTGATAAATAATAATAAAATGAAACATTTTCTAAAAAAACAACAAATTTTATGAAGGGAAAAATATCAATATATGGCCATATCTACATTTTTATAGCCAGTGAATATTATTTAGCAAACGAGGATTAATTAAACAGCACATAAATCCATCTGCAATCAAATACCTATGCACATATATGAGCTGGTTACTGTTATATGTATAGTCAAATATACGCCAAAAATATGCCAATTTTACTACATGTTTAAACCAGAGGTGCAGATAATCATAAAATACCATTATTTCTTTTACAAACCAGATAAAACAATTGCTACTGATCACGGAAAAAGAAATCTTAATTTTAAAAAGTTGCTTCAAGAGAATTATATCCATCATCTTACATACATTCTGTATATTATATGCATCATCCTGTGATAAAGATCAACGTTTGAAATGAAAACTATAAATAGCACAGTCCAAAAGGTAGTAAACCTTATTGACAGCCTTAGAAAGCACTCATTGTGATTCAATTTCATTTTATTTTTTAATCTTTAAAGTAAATAAACGGCAAAGACTTTTGGTGAACAAAAAGTAGCAAAATATTTTGGATCAATACTGCTTTCCAACCACATTATACAAAGAACATAAGAAATGTATACTACATGAGATCACAAAATGTTACTTCTTTTCATTGCACTTTGATGAAATATGGATCAAACTGATATAGGTCAGCTTTAAATTTTTAAACACATAACTCAGACTTTCCAGTCAAGAGGAATTAGTTAACATCTGTTCTAATAAAATAAAACTTGAATTTGCAACAAATTAAACAATTAACAAATTAATTGAATTAACAATTAACAAAAGCACTTGAAATGCCTGTTGACAAATTTGAATATTTTGATAAATTTCTGCAATTTTTTGTGTATGTGTAATAAGTAATGTATGTATGTGTAATAAGTAATGTTACACAATGTATGTGTAATAAGTAATAATGTATGTGTAATAAGTAATGTTTTTTGTGTATGTGTAATAAGTAAGTTTTGTGTATGTGTAATAAGTGTTGTAAATTTCTGCAAATGATTAACACATATAATTTTAACATGTCCAATAGTCCACTTTTGGGACAAAATGGAATAAACTGTCTTGCATTCCACTATATTATAGACAAACATGCTTATGCGATAAATTTGTAAACTGGAACGAAAATTTTAAAAGAACAGTCAAAGTTATCAATGTGTCGGGGAGTAATGCAAGAGGCAGTAGAAAGCTTTTCACACTACAACTGTTCAATCAGATACAACATGGCTGGCTAAAAAAAAAAAAGTTTTAAATTACTCATTTTTTCCAACATTTGATATTTTTAATGAATATTACAGACCAGTTTACATAGCACACTCAAAAAATGTAAAAAAATTTTCAAGCTATTTCAGAAAAAAAAAATTATGTACTTTTAATGGATTAAAATCTGGAATAAAAATCTTATATATACAGAATATCGTACACAAATTCAAAATAAACTAATGCTACACTGTTTAATAATCCACTCAAGATTTGGAACTGAAGAACAACCATGTAATTTAAAACTGAACTAAGGCTTATAAGTGATGTTAAATACTTTCATTTTCAATACTTTTCAGAAATTAGAGATATATCACAGCTGTTTTTAAAATCCTCAGATAAATTAGCTAACTCTGTAATTTTTTAAAAATCATTTCCAATTATTATTCCCTTTCCCCTTTTTTTATACTATTCCATAGTTTATTTCTTTTATTATTTATTTAATAAATGTACATTATTACTAAAAAAATATGCAATTCTTTTAATGGAAGTCTGCTAATTTTGTGCAAAAATAATTTTATTTTTAATGTGATGTAATAATAATTTACTTTTAATTATAATTATATCATGTGAAAACTTACCACCTCAGTTTCTCTTCTGACAAACCTCTTGGATTTCGGATGTTTATTTCAGGTAATTCCTCAGGATACTAAAATTAAAAAGTTTAATAACACAATGGAGACTTAAAAAATATCAATATAATAATAAATTCTCCAGTACAATTCCATTACAATAGCATCAGCTAAAAATGTGCCACTTTTTTGGAGGGAAGAAGCCAACTGTCGTCATGTATAAAATTATGAAATAATAATACAGTTCAGACGGAGGAAAAAAATTAGTTTTATTACTTAAGAATAAAAAAGTAATTTTTTCTTTCTAATTGTTTTAATCTAGGATATTCTACATATCAAAAATAATAAAACAAAACGGGTGGCATAAAATTATAAATATCATTCCACATTGCAGAAAAAATTTCTATTTTTGAATATATCTGATGCCACATAAATTCTATCAAATACGAGTCTAAATGGTGGCAAGCAGTGCCCTGCTGGCATTTATTTCGCCATTTAGTACTGCCCCACAATAGTTACATAGTTTGAGTATGGCACCCAGTTTCGGGGTCTATACAACTAATTACAACTGCAATTCACAGTTGAATGCTGATAGCCAGCATTTCTAAATTCCTCTTTCTTATATACTTTCCAGCAGTCTGAAAATATAATACTGTACTCTGTAATGTTTTCCTGAATGGCAGTCATCAATAGTCTAGCACAATGATTCGGAACAACAACCAGAAAACTTTTAAACATTCTTTAGTTTCGCAGCATAAACACCTGAATATCCACAGTTCCAGAACACACCCAACAGACTTTAAAAAAAAAAAAAAGAAAAAGACTTTTGTCGGTTTCCCTAATTTTATTTCTTTTATGAGACATCAAAGTATTTGCACATACCTCCCTCAAGTAGTTATTCTAGTCTACCGTTGGTTATGGTTGATTTCTAACTGAAGTTGGCAAAATTCAATTGACATCACAGATTTACAGAACGAATGGCAATGATGGCAGTGAGAAAAGAAAGATATGAGCCTTCAAACCATGCTTTCATTCTCAATCCTTTTTTTTCACAGCTAGAACTACATAACAATGCCAAATGGAGCTTTGTTTGAGGCAAAAGTTAATTTCATCGGATGATTTTGAGTACAAAATCAATTACTCCTTTGTGCTAAAGCAATCTCGTGTAGCCTCTTCATCGTTAAGTAACTGCCAAATTGTGCAATCCATCTTACTCTAAAAAATTTCAAAAGCTAAAAAAATACTCAGTATAACGAGTGATGACATTTCAAATTAAAATTTGAAATCTTGAGCAATGATATTTCAAATGCAAATCTAAATTCTTGAGCCATGATATTTGGCACGGTCGTTGGTGCATTTTTAACAGACACCATTCCGATGAAATTTTACCAATTCTGCTACAAAGTTATTTAAATTTTGGGGAAATTAAAAATGGCAAATACCTCTTCCTTCAAAGTAAACTTGAGTGTCATCCTTACATACTGTTCATGAAGATTATCAGCAGTAGCAGGATACAGATCTATCGATACCGATGTAGAATCCCTATTTAAATTATAAATTTGATTAATTTTTAGATAATATCATACAATTTGAATTTCTGAAATTTACATAAAACTACAATTTTATTTCAAATATAAAACATAGTAAGATAAATGGATATATTTTTAAACAGAAGAATAAAATGTAGAAATGCTAAATTTATCTTCGCATAACTTTAGTATAATCTTAAATTTTAAATATACACTCACGTTTGTGAAAATTGCAACACCAAGAAGGAATCGTCATAATTGAATGCAATTTAATACACAGTTGAGTGGTAGTGGTACAAATAAATGATTAAATGTTCAAAGCAAACAAACAAGAACAAGAGATCAGAATCAGTATTTTGTGTGGCCACCACGCGCCGCAATAAGTGCTGCTACACGACGTGGCATGGAGTCAAACAAAGTTTGAATGTCTGACTGAGGAAGAGCATTCCATATCGTTTGTACGCGTACCCAAAGTTCGTCTGCAGACGCAACAGGACGAGGATCACGAGCAAGACGCCGACCAATGACATCCCACACATGTTCAATTGGCGACATATCCGGGGAACACGCAGGCCAAGGAAGAAGCTGTACCTGCTGCGCTGCAAAGAAGGATTTAACAATCCGAGCAGTATGAGGGCGGGCATTGTCCTGTTGAAATACAGCGCCTGGCAAGCTTTGAAGGAAGGGAACAGCTTCGGGCTGTAGAACTTCACGGATATACCGGTTGCTGTTCAGATTGCCCACAATTCGTAGCAATTGAGATCGTCTATGATATGCTATGGCGCCCCAGACCATAACTCCGGGTGTTCGTCCACTGTGGCGTTCGATAATGCACTCCGGAAGGTGGCGTTCACCGGCATAGCGTCTGACACGAATGCGGCCATCATGGTACCACAAATTAAAGCGGGATTCGTCAGAAAACACGACATGCTGCCAATCAGCACGCCAGTCTCTATGCTGATTGGCCCATTGTAGCCGCAGGCGGCGATGGTCGTGCGTTAGGGGGATCCTGTATAAAGGAGTCCGTGCGCGCAGTCCACACTGCAGCAGACGTCTACGAATTGATGAAGCACACAATGAAACACCTGTAGCTATTGACCACAGTGCTGCCAATTGTCTAGAGGAAGCTGTACGGTCCGTCCGCGCCATGCGGACCAGGTGTCTATCATCGCGAGCTGACGTCACATTTCGGGGTCCACTCCCGGATTTCCGAGTTGTCCGACACTCGTCCGTCCACTGCTTCCAAACGCGCATCACTGTGCTGCTGTTACGCTGCACACGAGAGGCTACTGCACGATACGACAATCCAGCTTCACGAAGGCCGATGATTCTCCCTCGTTCAAACTCTGTAAGTTGTTCAAATCTCGCTCTCTTTCGTCGACGAGGCATAAGTACAGATTGAGTTAACGTTTACCACTAGCAGATAACCACCGATAACCATACACGCCTCGCTACAGCCGTCTATTTATTCGGATCCATCAGCCGTTCAGAGGGCGCTGCTCAGCATACGCATGCGCTACGGATTTGCAATTCTAATCATTTGCATATCATGCGCTACTTTGCATTTCCTGAAAATTTCAGCTCACTCGCGTAAGTCCTTCATGGTGTTGCAATTTTCACAAACGTGAGTGTATATATATATATTAAAATTTACTATAAAAGTTGAAAGAAAAAATTTTTAAATTAAATTTTAAGTTACTTACGCCTCATCTTTTATTATCGTTATTTCATTTACATATATGGATTGCAGAGCTTCTAATTCAACATCCAAGAAACTAAAAATGAGAATTAAATTACATCACATAAAATAAAATAAACATATATCACTACACTTAAAATCAAATATACATGGGCAGAAACATGCTATTTGAACATGTAATAGCTTGCCAATAATTGCACTCTCTATTTTGCTGGCTATAATTTGCCAATAAATATCTGGCTAGCTTTTACAATTATGACCATTGCCATTTTTTGTTAATAGTGTATTTAATTTTGCTCCATTTACTTTCTAACAGTTTTTACCCTCTTCCCACCCCGAAAAATTTCAGAAATACATAAACATTTGGCTGATTTTACGATTAGTGTTTTCAAGGAGTATAATATTAAGCGACACTACGACACGAAACATTCAACATTTTCAAACATTCAGGGAGAGGATCAAAATCGTAAAATCGAATTTTTTCGCCATTTTCTCGTTGCACAACAGAATATATTTACAAAGGCATCGTCAGAATTAGATAACTGTGTTGAAGTTAGTTTGAGAATTGCAGCCTTAATTGCTAAAAATGGTTGCCCATTTACTGATGGCGATTTTGCAAAGGAGTGTATATTGTTGATGTCCGAGAAAGTATGTCCTGAAGTTATGCAGAAATTTAAAAATGTGAGTCTCAGCAGAATTGAAAATTTATCTGAGGATGTTACGGAACAACTGCAGAATGCTGCCGCCAAATTTAAGTACTGTTCTCTAGCAGCTGATGAGTCAACATATATTACTTCAACAGCTCAGCTACTTTTATTTGTTAAGAGGAATTTCTGAAAATTTTGAAGTAACTAAAGAACTTGCTGGAATCAGTTCAATGAAGGGGCGAACAACTGGAGCCGATATTTTATCCTCCATTTTAAATTTGTGTTCTGCACATAATTTTGATATTAACAAACTTGTTAGTATTACTACTGATGGAGCTCCAGCCATGATTGGATTTCAGAATGGCGTGGTGAGTTTACTGAGAAACCATTTGGGTGATAGAGGAAAAGATTTGCTTGGGTATCATTGTATCATACACTAAGAGCAGCTGTGTGTTAAAGAACTAGGATTTGACTGCCTAATGAAGGTAGTGAGTGATACAATCAATTTTATTCGTTCACATGCTTTAAATCATAGGCAATTTAAGGAAATCCTAGAACGCACAGATGCACTACATAGTGATCTCATATATTGCTTTGAAGTACGAGAGTTGAGCCGTGGAGAGGCTTTGAAAAAGTTTACTGATTTGATTGGTGAAATAATACCATTCCTTGAAGAAAAAGGCAAGCAAACTAGGTTGTTAAAGGAACTATCATTCAAGTATGACTTAGCATGTGACAGCCCATCTGAATGACCTAAACAAAAAATTGATGAGAAAAAACCAATTCATCAATCAACTGACCAATGCAGTACCTGCTTTCAAACTAAAACTCCAGCTGTTCTCAAAGCAACTTGGCTGTCAAAATTTTGTCAAATTCCCTTACCTGAAGAAACTCAAGGAAAGTTTTCCTGATAAACAACTGGATTATTCAGATAAAATAAAGATGCTGCTTATTTCATTTGAAAAGCAATTTATAGACTTTGATTTGCATAAGATTAAATTTAAACTGTTCGGTGATCTATTTTCTGTTGCAGTCGTAGAAGCTCCAGAAGATGTTCAAATGGAACTTACTGATTTACAAACTTCTGACTTATGCAAATCCAGATTCCGTGATTTAGACATTCTTGACTTTTATAAAACTCTACCTGCTGAATTTTTGCACTTAAAAAATAATGCAAGCAGATGTGCTACCATGTTTGCTAGTACTTATATATGTGAACAATTATTTTCACTTATGAATCTAAATAAGTCAAAATTAAGAAATAAACTGACAGATCAGCACTTGCAATCTGTCTTAAGAATATCAACAACTAACTTTCAACCAAATATATCAAAAACTGTTGATAAAATTCAGTCTCAACCATCACACTAATGTATTTAACTGTGGCTAACTTGTACATATTTTTATTAAAATATTTATGTATTAAATTATCATGCACAAACCTAATCTGTATTTTTTCCCCCTAAGCTGAACTGAGTGTGTTGGCCCCAGTAGCACATGCAAGGGGAAAGGGAAACCCCTTTATCTCCTTGCTTACATACATACATACATAATGGTCTCCAGTTTAAATTTGATATGCTATATGCCTGAATTGCAAATTAAGCAACTTATTGCATTGATTCCCCCCAAAAAAAATTTTTTTTTCATTTGCTATTGGCCCTCGGAAACCATTTCATTTCTGTTAGTGGCCCTTCTGTGAAAAAGGTTGTGCATCCCTACAGTAGACCTACGAAACTGGGAGATAGAAACCGACTCATGCTGTCTACAGAAATTGGGAAGAATCACACCCAACCAATGGCCCACATACTCAAGGAGTTTCAACGGGCATCCAGGAGTGTTGTTTCAATGAATACAATCTGTAAGGAAGCACATCTACTCAGTTTTCATGGTTGTGCTGTTACCCATAAGCCTTTGATGACAAAGTCCAACTGCACTGCTCAGTTAATGTGGTGCAAAGCATGTCAACAGTAGATCATAAATCAGTTAAAATGGGTTTCCTAGAGTGATGAATCAAGGTTTACCCTCTACCACTGGGATGACAGGGTCTGGGTCTGGTGTCTGCCTGGCGATCACCTTCTAATAGAATGCACAAATGCACACAGTACAGTTCTGGGAATTATGGTCTGGGAATGCTTCTCCTTGTATGGGCTGGGACTCTTTGTGCAAATTCATGGTTAAGTTCAATGCCTATTATTCTGGATGACAGAGTACTTCCTATGCTGTGGCAGTTCTAGGGTTTGGGCCCATGTTACTTTCAGGATGACAACACCAGCTGTCATGTTGCGAAGTCCACCATGGATTGGTATAGTGGCAATGGGGTTAACCAACTGGACTGGCCTGCCCACAGCCCAGATCTAAACCCTATCGAGAACCTCTAGGATGAGCTGGATTGCCGAAGTAAGGGGTGCAATATCAGTGAAGGAACTTGCATGCCTTCTGAGTGGAAGAAAATACCGATAGCTGTCATACAAGGACTTCGGGAAAGCATGCCCCAGAGATTTGAGGTCGTAACTGCCGCTCATGGAGACTCTACCAACTATGATATTTGAATAAATTTTGTTTTTTTCTTTTCTATCACATGTCCAAATACATACTGGTAAGTAGTGTAGTACCAATGTCTTCATGAAGATTGCTACTTTCAAGTTAAAAATTGGCCTTCATAAAATGCTAGCACCTGAGTGAAGATCACTAAAAGTTAGGATTGACTTATTATTTTAAATAAATCATTGAAAGTTGCAATTGACTAGATAATTTAAAATAACTGAGATTTTACTTACCTATGCAAATCATCAGATTCATTAACAGGATTCTCTTCCATTTTGAAGTTCAGATTCACAGCATCTTAAAAAAAAAAAAAAAATACTAATATTAAATTATTAAATAGTAATAATATCAAAATCAAGCAAACACATACAATTATTCCATAAGAACTAGGAAGCACTTATCTAAACAAAAATTCTAGTTAATAACGCCAAATCTGAAATAAGCATATACTGAAAATAGGCCAACTTTACTATTTTGCATATAACATAATACCATTTTGCTGAAAAAAAATTTGCTGTGTAAGGAAACATTTCCTAAAAAGGTACTTTCCGATTAGATGTACCTCTAGAAAAGAGATTGGTGACTTTATGATTGCCTGAAAAATACTTATTTAGCTATCTTCAACGCTCTGTCCACAAATAAAAAAGGAAAAAAATTCATAAGAAATTTTTTTAAATTATGAGAAAAACAAAAGTCTTTATAGCCAATTTAACAACTGTAGATGCTTTCAACTACATGTAAGGTTACTTAGAGTAAGGTTACTGTCAAGTTGCAATAAAAGATACTACAGAACATATTTATATTAATTCCTTTTCTTCATTACTGTAAATTATTAGAATACAAATTTGGAACTAATAATCCTGTGACCGAATAATTTCTTAGAAAAAAACATAAAAGATACATTAGATCCAGTAATGTATGTATGTGTTCATGTATGCATGCATACATCTAAGCACAAATGTATGTATGTGTGTAAACACATACATACATTTCTGAATCCGGTCGTCCCAATATCAGAACAGTACCAAATTCAGTTTAAAAATTATTAATTCAAAAATGTGGAAAATTTGAAAAAATATCAAACCATAAAACTAAAGCTAAACTTTCAATTTTGAAAATTATATTTCTTCTGATTTTGGGCAACACGAGAAAACATGCATAACTTGGAACTTTTCCATTACCTGCCAACAATCTAAACAAATTTCCTAAAGAAATAGCCAGTTGAGGAGGCAGAAATGAAAAAAATTTAGTAACCTACCTGCTCACAATCTTAACAAATTTCCTAAAGAAATAGTCAGTTGAATGTGGAGAAGTGAAAAATATCGTTAAGTAACCTGTAAACATCTTAACATATTATTTTGTGGTGGCCATCATTTTTCGTGTGGTACTCTGGCTTTCAAAGTTCTTCATTATAATGATGCTTCTTTTCGATTTACTAAACTAAAAAGCAGATTCAACAGCATATTTTCAAAAAAGTGCAGCATATTCAAACATCACTTCAGAGCAAAAATGCTCCAATCTCCACAATATGATTTTATTTATCCAAAAAAGGCAGGATTAGATGGAGATGCCAAGCTGTAAAAATCAAATCGGCGTAAGGAAAAGCAATTGGTTTAAAAATTCTCATCTCCCCACCACAACTGCCATAAAATTTATTTATTTATAGTTGATGGAATCGACATCCCTCGAAATTTGCAAGAAAGAACTCCACTTGTCACACACTACTGTCATCAACTGGAATAACTATCTACAGGAAATTTGCATTGAAGACCTTCTGAGCCAAGAATAGAAAATAGAAAAAAGTAGAAGGCTATTTTTAAATATTTTTAGCCCAATGAGACATTAGCCCAAATGCTCTCGAAACATGTATTTCAGTGTAAATGAAAAAAGTGCCCTTTTGGGCATAATATAAAATCTGAACACCTTCAGATTTTATAATATAAAATCTGAACACTTTCAGATTTTATATTTTTTTTAGTATTTATTTTGGGCACTTCACGAAAATGTAACCTACCTTATCAACAATTATGAAATTTGTTTAAATTCCAGGAACGTAATGGAAAAGTACTCATAACTTTTTCAGAAAATTTTGAACACCTTTCTTCCAAATTAAATATATAAATAATTCATTTTGGTTAGTCTATATTTTAGGGTACCCCTTGGATTATCGCCAAGTTGTTGGTTCATTTATCACCAAATTGTTGTTTCATTTATGGTAGGCTGAGTAGTTGAATGTTATGGAAACCCTATTATGACATGACTGGTTGTGTGATTGCAGTGAATTTGGCTGATTGGAAAACATTTGTACGGGCTTATTTCTGCATTGGATGTCAGTTAGAAAGTACATAGTACATTTTTTGCTTTGCATCGTAAAATGGCTGCCGGTGGTAAACTGGGTGCTTGGTGGTATAATATGAGAGAGCAGAAGGTTTTTTTAAATGGTTGATGAGAGAAGAAAAGAAACTACGTTGGGTGTAATTCAACAGAATATTTTACCTGAACAACGATCATATCCAACTGCTGGAAGTCGTATAATTGTCTTTCTGATAATAGCTTTGTTCACTTCTCAGTAAATCGTGCAGTGACATTTAAGGATCTGGAAACTGGAGCTCATATCAACATTATCGAAGGTATGTGGAATGTAATAAAAAGGGATTTTCAGAAGAAATACCACCAACAGTCCGGCACTACGGAGGATATTTTTTACTCTTATTTTTGTGAATTTATGTGGCAATGGTAGCATGCATATTCTAGTTCAGATAATTTTTGAAAGTTTTATTGAAAATTTTAGAAAGTTTAGCAAATTTTACATGCCACAGAATGAAAATACAGAAATTTCTAAATATGGTAAGTCGATATTTCCTTTTTGTAGTGCATATACAAGATAATATGCAATACCTTTTTTGTTATTTTTCATTGTGTGATTTAAAATGCAGTTTATTGAACTTCAACTGGCTACATATTTTGTTCAATTTTAGCGATAAGTTTCTGTGGTTTTACGTAATAGCCATCTTGAAATTGTGCCTTGCTGGCCAATTGCCAAAAATCGCCAACTTTCGCCACGGGGCAACCTGAAATATATTTTTATCTTCATTTTTTATAAGTTCAATCAAATACCTATTTTGTTCATTTCTCATTTAGTTCGCATTACACTACAAATTATTTTGGGTACTACCTTATCATAGTGACCCCTAAAATTGAATTGCTAATCAACCAAGATATCTTGCCAAATGTTCTCATACCTCACTATATGTTACATCTTGGTTGATTAGTGATTAAATTTGGGAGGCCAATACAATAAAGAAGTACCTTATTTCACAATATGCTGATATTGCAGGAACTGAAAATGGAACTATTTTAATAGTTCCATTAGTTAGAATCTGAACATATTCAGCTTTTTTTTTTTTTTTGAATTAATGTTTTTTTATCCAAAAGTTCATCTCCTATTCAAATTCAGCTTTTTAGATTTGAATTGAATAACCCCAGTAAATTTCTGGGATGTTGGAAGTAAATTATTTAATAGATTTAAATTGACAATTTGTCAAATGTACAATTTTCATCAAAGTGTTCTTCTAAATAAGAATTACTCAGAAAAGAAATAATTTAAAATCATTGATAATCTTTTGAGATTCTGCACTATCTACTTTTTTCAAATACTAATGAACCTGAAAGAGAGCACATATTTCATGATATACAGATTTAAGCTTATTCCAAAACTAATGAAAAATAATTCATTGGGTTACTATGCTGAGAGAACTACGTCACTAAGTGGAAATCGGAGTCAATTCTCCACTTAAAATTATGGCAAAGCATACTACAGCTATGTGCCTAAGGGAAGGGATGCCTTCGTCGAGGACTTTCCAAGAAAACTGGCTTGCATCCATATTACACATAGGAAAACCCTGCAAACACCCTATAACTAGTCCATTAGCCTGGAATCGAACCTAAGTCAAACTGTCACTGTTAAGTGACTTTGTCACTCTACCAATTTATCAGATTTAAACAGCTAAATAAATAAAATACTTTTCATAATTATTCTTACTAGAAAATGTTTAAATGACAATCAGCTACAAGCATTTGATATCAGATGCCAAATGACTACATTTTCACATGATATACCTTCATTTTAAAACTGGGTATGCAGATGATCAGAAAGTACCTACGGAAATTTTACTTCTATTAAAAATTACCATAAAAATTTATTTTATACCATAAAATATCCATACAGATAAATATGGATTATTATACTCTCACAAGTAAAAAAAAAACTTTTCTAACAAATAGAATATTTTCTTACACTTCCACTATGATGAAAAACACTTTTTATTTTCTAACAAATAACTTTTTTTTTATATTATGAATGACAAAAAATATTAACAATTTAATTCGTCCACTATAAGGAAAAAATCCTTTATTTTCTAACAAAAAGAATAACTTTTTTTTAATTTCCAAATGACAAAATATATTAATAAAAAATATATTCAATTTAATTCTTCCACTACAAAAAAAAAATCTTTGATTGTTTGCTTTCATTTTTAACTTGATCGGCTGCTTCAAATTACATCAAAATACTTTTGAAAATAATTATTCAGTTTCCTTTAAATTTTTGAATGAATTTGAGAATTTAATGATCAATAAAAATTGTTGAAGAATAATTCAGTGGAAAAGTTAATTCCTTATTGAGAATCGGCCTATTTATAGTCTTTAAACTTATATCACATTTTTTGCTTTTAAAATAAATTTGGTAAACTAAGTTTTTTAAAGTATGTATTATTTACATATTTGTATTTTTACATATGTATTATTTACATGTACTATATTAAGTTTGTCACTTTCACATTTCAAAAATTGCATCTACGATAAGGTAAAAGAAATGCTAAATAAGATTAAAATAATACATTACCAAAAATTTAAAAAAGGGAGGTAAAAAAAATGGATGTTTAACTTCCAATTTGCCACATCTAATTTATAATAAGAATAAAATATAATTTAAAATAAGTAAACCCACGTAATCTCATTTACAATAGCTAAATAATTTATTCACAATGCGAATAACGCCAACGTCAAAATATAAATAGACTCTCAAATGCCATATCCCATCTGGGCAGTAAGTAAACACAACTGCAAAATTGTAACCATTTTATTACACGCTATACACATGAAACTACCATTTCACATATTTCATGTACAAAACATCAAAATTTACTTATGTATTTTATCTAACTAAGTGAAAATAATTTATAACATTTAGCTATATTAAAAGAATAAATTTTAAGGTAGTATATCACAATTTCTCCAAATCATAAAAATACAAAATATCTTAGGGAAAAGTATGGCTAACAGATTATGGAATATGAAAACTGGTGTCAGACATTTCTAATAAATGAACTGGTAGATCTATAACATACAAACTAATTAAAAAAAATTATATTCACATCCTCACCATAAAAACACTCATGAAGAGAATTCGGAGTTGCATATATAATACAGACTGTAACTACTGTTGCCAGTTTAACAGGAAAGAAATAAATAACAATATGAATTCAAGCATAAGTTCAATAAAATTATTAAGCTTTTAATAGGAATATAAAATAATAATACCAAAAGGGTTATTAAAGAAATTTGAAATTGTTTAAAGTAAGTACCTGAGTAAAGAAATAAATTTTCAGAACAAATTAAATATTAATACTTATTTTTAGAACAGAATTCTGAATATTTTATAATAGATTATTGTAGGAAATGAAAGAAATCTACTCAAAGTACAAAGAATAAAATTTCAGAGCTATCAAAAATATGCAAGGAGGCTAGACCTTCTTGGAAACCTTGGTCACCTCCTTGGGAAATATGATTACTAGTTCATCTTCATTTGGACGGCTACTATCACTTTAATCACAAAAAGTTGGCCGCGCCCATTTGTTTGTTATGTTGTTGTATTTTAATGCTTTCTATAAGTTAACATGATTAAATATCTTGCCTTTTTTGCATTTTTTCTTGCCCAGGTCATCTGTCAGTTTGATTGGCAGATACGGGATGGATTTGATGAAATTACTTCTCGTATGAAGAAAGTCAATGCAGATAATTGCAAGGTAGTTGATCGAAATGCCTTATTTTTGCCGAAAGACTCCGTTACACATATACCAAATATTCGGCAAATTGGTATAGATCCTGTTTTACCAAATCGAACTAGTCTTTTGCAACTTCACAATATGGCCATGTCAAGGGCATTTTTTTATAGGTATTAGTTCTCAGTAATTAGTTTCGTTTAGACACTTATGCTAATTGTTATTATTTCTTTCGTGAAAAACATTGGGAAGTAGATTGTATAACTTTCATATATCAAAATTAAATGTAGGTTAATACTTTAAGAAGTATTTGAAAAAGTACAGTATATCAAATTTTTCTTTAAACTTGAATTGCACTAAAGCCTTGCTTTTTTTTTTCTGCTTTATTACCCATATTTTAAACTTTCGCTCTACATTTATATGTTTAATCATGATCAGATATGAATTAGAGGTACTAATGTATCCTAAAACTATCAAAATATGAAAAACGAGATGTGAAAGAAAGTCGTGAATTTTTGTCTATTAAGGTCATAATGTAAATAATAAATAAATCACCCTAACTTATTAATTAACCGACATGGATTGCCCTCCCTGTATATGTTGGTGTGACTTATACAGAGCTATTACTCAACATAATTGCAATTATAAAACTACGTCAGCTTTAAAATTTTTTTATGGAAATACTCAAATGTGCACTGTTTTACCATCTACTTTACAACCTGTTTTCACTGCATTTATATCAGCAAAATATAATCTGTATAAATTATCCGTTATTGGATAAAGAAGTAAAAGTTCGAAAATGCGAAGTCTGATCTGTGCTATGGACAGCAGACCAGTACCCAGTTCACTTAACTGTTTTCATGAGTTATTGCCCAGAAGCCTCATTCTTAACTGCCTGATGATTATCATGAGGCAATTTTAAATTACAAAAAACTATCTAAATCAGCCAGAATAAAAAGCAAAATACCAAAAGTGAATAGACATGATGCAAACATATGCTGTGAAAATAATTATTATTATCTTTTAATATATTTTCAGTAATAAGTAAAAATTTTATGCAATTTTTTTTCATTTTATTCAGAATGTTTAAAATTTTCACATATGTTTTGTTGGCATAAATAGGTTATCTCTGTAATAATAATTAAATATGTGCCAAAAAATTTAAATTACCAGAATACTTATTAAAATTTGTATGGTTTTGAAACGTTTTTGGTAAAATCTTTCTATACGGTACAGCCTTGGCTCGATTTTGAAAATTTACACCAATACAAAAATGCCTCATTTACTGCTCATCACAAACACCCTATTTACTGCTTATCATCATGTTGCCAAATCCCCTGTGTACCGTATACTAGGATTAAATCCACAAAAATGTCTCGTTTACTACTCATTATAAAGACCCCGTTTACTGCTTATCATCATGTTGTCAAATCCTCTGTGTACCTTGTACTAGGATTAAACCAAGTTAATTTTTTTTCCTCTTCTTTAAAAAAAAAATTACAATTTCATTTCTTTTAGACCTTAAAGCAAAATCCAGTCTTGATTTGTTTTGTTAAATTTTTCTTGAGTCATAACAAATTTTATAAAAATAGGTTCTTGGAAGAATGTACTAAACATATTAATTCTTTTTAACAAAATGGAAAAAAAGTTTGGTAAATAAATTTATGTAATTAATACTTATATATATGTACTATAATCGTAATATATTTAAAGTTATAAATTTGTTGATCATGACTTTGTTCTGAAACTAATTATATAATTATAACTATAGTGTTGAAATTGCTTCATTTAGTTATGTCTAATTGGTCACTTAAAGTGTACAGTTATAAACTTCTTCATTTCTTAATATATAGATTGAACAAAAGTTCAGTCATGTCAATCCATAATGTTGCATTTTGCATAAAAGGTTGGTATTTTCTGATTATCTGCACCCTCTACAAAAGTCGCAAATTCATGGTGGCTTTGTAGAGCATTAAAAAAAATCACTGCCAAGCTAATGTGCAAAAGGCAACAAATTCATTCAGCAACCATTTTCAGAATGTTGACACATGAAGAATTCCATACAAAAGCATTTAATTAGTAAAATTTAAAAGGCAAGGAATATCAGTAATAAAACATTTCCGATTAAAATATATTTACGGGGGCCCCTTGGCAATTGTTGGTAGTACATGGACACCGAGTTTGTGCAGTTTTTTTACTTGTTATTTTGGCTCACTGCTACACAAATCCAAAATAACAAATTAAAGATTTGCACAAACTTGGTAACCATGTACACGTCGACCTATTCTCACTTTAAAAAACATCGGAGAATTGCACAAACTAGGCATTGTGCACTCCCTTTACTTTGTCCATGTACACATCGGTCTATATTCACTTAAAAAGTCAAAGGAGCAGCCTACAAAAATATATATAATCTCAATAAAGTACATTTTAAATCGAACAATGAAATAACATAAAAAAATTAATTCATCTTAGTACTACACAAAGGAAATAGCCATTTACCTTATATGCAAATTTTTGTGCCTTCAGTCAAACAAAATTCCTTAACAGCATCCAAAAACTTCCTAAAATTATCTGAGCTAGAATCTGTATACTGGTGTCACCACATAAATTCACAAAAATAAGAATGAAAAATATCCTCTGACGTTCGACCATAGGTATTTCCTTCCCACAAACAGGAACTTGTAATGGCTACTAAGTAAACCTTCATTTACACACCAGTCAATTAATACTTTTTTACCAAATCGTATAGAAACTTCAAATTAATCTTACCACATTCAGCCATTTTACGATATAAACCACAAAATAACAACGTGCTTCTTATCCAAAATCCGGCATACAAACAAGCCTTTCCAAATCTTTTCCCATCATTCAAATTCACCGCAATCACACAACCAATTATGTCATTATAGGTTTTTCATAGCATTCAACTACTCAGGTTACCATAAATGAAACAACAACTTAGCGATAATCCAAGGGGGACCCTTAAATCTACTCTAATCGAGAAATAAACATGCATGTATTCTCATACTTCAAACAGTATTTTGTTTTAGTATATTTTATTGAAATCATTTATAATTAATATATCACATAGTGAGTAAAATGCATTCTATTCTATATTGAGAGATTTTGTTAAGCTTACGTAATTTATATATGTGATGTCTTCCAGTTTTATACTTCAAAGAGCAGAAGATGACAATGAACCAGGTTTCATGTATTACTTTTTATCATCAATTGCTGATGTTGCAGCTAATCGTTTCATTAATAGTAGTGCCATCTATTTTTCACCAAATATGTCATTTACACCATCATATAAAGGCTTTTTTAATAAAACCATGCCACTGTTTGCACCTCGAGCATTCAGGTAAGTAGTATTTTTTTCATTGTTTTAATTTCTAATTTAATTTTGTTACTTTCATAATGTAGATTACATATATGAAAATTTTAACTTTTGAATTACATTTATTTCTAATAATTGTAATCTTTTCACTTTAATGCTTTTGTTTATTTCTTCTGCATCATATTTCTTGATTAGTTTTCATCATATTTCTTGATTAGTTGTTTTCAACTGTTTCTTTTTAAGAACTTTTCATCATTATATAAATTGGTTATATAACTGTAGTAAAGGAATAATGTCTTCATCCAATAACCATCAAATAACCCGATTCATGATCAGTAGAATAGGCTGATATAAAATCTGTTTGATAAAAAAAATAACTCAAACTGCCAAAAGAATGAGTGGGTATCAACTGAGAATATTCTTGGTTTTAATTTCTGTCAGTATATTTTAAGCTGTGTCAGATATAAACTCTTAAAATTAGTACTTAACAGGAAATGTCTAAAATCATTATTGTTTCCATATTATAAACAAAAGAAATATTTAACTGTCTTAGAAAATTGTTTGGTTAAGTATTTCACACGTAAATAATAACTGCTTTCTACATCAAGAGATGTACTATGGAAATACCCTTAGTAAGTTAATTTTTAATAGTATTTATGTACGTAATATTAAAAAACAAAGTGTCTGATATTTTCATTTCCTAGTCAGTGAGTAGTTTTATGTTCAATAAATTGATGTGAACTGAATAGGAGTGTAATTGAATATAAAGAACTAGATGTGTACATGCCATTTTCTCTGCAGTTTTGAAGATTAAATTATAATTTAATTCTCTGTGAGTAGATCAATCCAAATTTCAGTGTAGTCAAAGAGGAAGAATTCAGTGATAAGCAAAGGAGGCTGAAAAATGAGGCAGTGCACAAAGTATCATTTTTTATCACTTTCCAAAAGGATATGTTCAACGTAACTCAATGTTAGAAAAATAAGCTGTTTCGCCATCCCCTTTCTTTAAGATGTCTCTTAAAGAGGAATGAAGAAATGAGACTGAATATTGATATCCTGAACAATGCTGAAGGAGCACTCTTGGTAGCAAAATATTAAGCAATATAGTATTTATGAGGGACATTTTTCATGCATGATAAATGAGGACACGAGAACATATGGCCAGGAATAAATTAATTTTATTCTAATTTTGCTTATTATTTACTTCTTCTTCTTCTCTCCCCCCCCCCAAATTAGCTTGTTTTTTTTTTTTTTTTTTTTTTGTCTGCAGATTACAATTATCAGTAGGTTTCCAAATCTGTGGATTCAAAAGTGTACACCAGACTTATTTCTTTAGAGCGGGAAAGGTTTTTCAGATGGAAATGTAACAGAAATTGGTTTAACAAATTAGATGCTGCAAAATTTGTCATTTAATGTAAAATCAATAGGTGGTTTCTGACCTCAAAATACATCTTATCTATCTAAAAATTTATTTATGTCCATCTAAAAAATTATTTAGTTAGAATTTAAATTTTTCAACATTTTTTTTATTATTATTTTTTATTTATTTATTTTTTAATAATTAAGCTCTTATTTCGATCTCGTACTTCAAATAATCAGAATTTACTGTATTTTATAAGTTTTTTCAAGTCTTGCTTTTTCTTCATATTAAAATATATGTAGATATTCTTGCAACAGGTGACTTACCTGGCCATTATGTTGGTATGATTTATTTAATTAAAACTATACACTATGATTATCCTGACAAGGACCAGCTCAGACAATCACCAGGTATGTCGTCAAAGTAAGCAACTCAGAATTTTTTAAAAATGTATTTATCATGGCAACCCATAATAGTTGTATGTGCATCATTCACTGTTGTAGTGCTCAAGGTTTTGGAATTTAAGGGTTATATTCATAGTTTCTGCTTGCTTTAGTTAGTGTGTAGAATTTTTTTTCACTCTTGTGACAAATCATAATGCCTCTGTGAAGTTTACCTGCTGATGAAAAAAAAAAAAAAGTGTTGCATTTTTTCAGAAATATGGCTTTTTACATAGTAGTAGAGAGTGTAGGAATGTGCATTTCATGAAGCTGTATTTGAAAATGCTTGTGACAATAGCTTTTTCCAAATAAGTGCAGTTTTCTGATGTTTTCATAGTAATAATAGTTGTTTTTAATGAAATTGTAATTAAATTTATTTTTCTTTGAGCAGTCATAGAAAATTGTTTATATATTATTTTGAAATGTCTTTCTAGTTATATGTTTAGGAGTTGTTTTGTTTCAACCCTCCTGCTGTTTTAATACTTATATGCATTATGCCAGACTAGTTAAACACTTTGATGTGTATTATTTGAAATTAAAAGTATTAATTTAAAATCATTGATAAATAATTAAATAAATTAATGCATTTAATTTAAAATCATAGGTCTGATGATTTTAATGATCCATTTCACCTGGAACGAATATCTACTTTAAACACCATTGAAGCCATTGATTTAGGAGCAGTTCCAAATAATTCCATGAGCATGAATTATACGCATCCCCATTATAAAATCAATGAATGGTATTTTGCATGGCTCCCTGATTATACTAAACGACAAGATTCCAAAACAACATATTCAGTCCAGATTACTCATGCTAATGGCACAAATGAAACATTTGTATGGCATGGGCCACCAGGTATAAAAATTTAAATATTTTTATATGTTATTAATGTTTGCAGTTACGCATTGTTGTGTGTAATACAGTATTTTTAATTTTAAAATGTATTTTAATTTTTTTTCTGCTTTCGTAATTTTCTGTCCCTTTAAATTGTCTAAAGTTTATGAAGAAATTATGCGATTGTGTCATACATTATCAGGTTTATATAACAATAGCTCTATCAGTGAGGTAGCAAATGGATTTCTGAATATATATTTCTTAGTAGAACACTGGCTGTTAACAGTGAGAATTCTAGAGAGAATCAAATGTTCTCTCAAAGTCAGTATTCATGATTATTGTTTGCAGATTTGTCACTAAACATATCTGGATGGGAACCTGGACCTGATGACTTAAATTTACGATCTTGTTTTAGCATAAGTTGGATTCATTGTTGCCGTGAGACCTCATTTGTCAAATGATGCCATCTGTATTTATTATAATTGCTGTTTAAATTGTTGTTTGGCATTTTCCACCAGTGACATAAGCAAAGGTTGTGCATTGCAGCTGTATTAGCAATGGCCCAATTCTGCTTCCTCTCCTGCCATAAAATCAAGCCAATATATAGCTCCAGTACATTTATAGCTGTAAATATTTCTAGATGCATTTTCCACTCTTATTTTTGAGTATGCTAACTATTTAATGAAACTTTTATAATTTAGCATATATTATGGTTAATTTCTTGATGTGTTTTAAAATTTCAGTTTCTCAGAAATATCTGACGAATAATTTAGTTTTAAAAGGCCAAGATTCATTGTAAAAAATAAATAAATAAAAATAACAAAATCAACTTTTCATCATCAGTTAGCGATATAATAGCCTGTAGGATAGTATTATTATTTTTCACTAACCAGTTATTTTATGTTTTATGGTCTTTACTGTCACTTCTTGTTTCCGTTTCCCTACCAGAATGTAAATGAGGTTTAAAGAGATTATTTAAAGGATTGCTTTGGCAGATTAATTTATAGCGTGTTGTGCCTCTCTAGACCATGTTAATAGGTTGTTGCTAGCTCAGATAAGATTTGTAGTCTTCGGCCTTACATTATAATTCACAATATTTGAATATATACGCTGGTTAGAGTTGTGAGCCTACTTCACATTAATTTTAATTGTGTAGTCTTTGAGTGCTAGCTTATTTTTTAAATTTGAACTTACTGTAACTTTAAGTTATGTCACCACAAGTGATTGGCTGAATTTTAAGTATGAGTTATACATTTATGTTTCAGCTCTGAATTAATAAAAAGATTTGTTTGCAAAACCTTCTTAAGAATCTGTCATTAACTTTTAATTCAAAACCAGCTTGGCATTCAAAACATTGGAATTTTTTAAACTTCAGCCCAAGCATGGATATGCTCACTCCTGTCTAAGGTGATGTTCAGTAGTCTCTCTGCAAATAAACACATAGTGATCTAGACCTTCCGCCACCCCACATAACACTGCTTATTTTCACCTTGTCTAAAGCGATGCAGATAAATCATGAAGTGCTCGTGTCCTGTTAGACATTGAGTAAAATGGGCGAGTCACTTCTTAGAAGCTGACTTACTTTTGGAAAAAAATGTCAGTGTTGTCAAAGGTTCAATAATTCTCTTTCAAGCTCAGCCTTTAATGACTAACCAGAGAGAAGCATATCGAGTGCATGTATGTGGGCTCAATCACTGCTTTCTTGGCTTTTACATCTGCATTTCCACGACCCAGTATTCCTGTATGGACAGTTGGACAATTACCCATCGGAATTTGGGCCTATAATTGTCTGCTATATTATCTGGTCAGAACATAGGCACAATCTTCAATCCCTCTGTCATTGAAACATTGTTAGAATGTCTCTTTTGTTATTTGTCATGAACTGGCCATCCCATTTTGAATAGCAGAAATTATCTTGAAAGCATTAACGGGATAGATGAAACAGTAGAAACAGCTGTAAAAAAAGGATGCAACAGCAGAATCAAAGGGTAAGAAATTTGGCAAATAAGATGTTTGATGCTTGTGGAGATCTGTTTCTGAGTAAAGACCAAAGTTTCTTTGCTCAAAATGCAGTATTATACCAAATATTTTAAAGACACTTTAACTCCATTAACCTTACAACACAAGTTATGCTATCCTGGAGGATATTATTTGAGACATCTCCCCCCGCAGATAGTTTACTGAATGTCCTGCCAAAGGTTAAGAAAACTGAGCTTTGAAAACTGAAAACTGAGCTGATGGGTGGTCTTATGGAGGGGGTGAACACATGAAAGCTACTGAACCAGTATAGCAAATGTAATTGCATACTTATTTAATCGTCTTATTTAACAACCAAATTCAATTATTACAAAATTCATGCACATAACCTGACTTTTCTGCAAACTATTTTAATAGAGCAGTATCATCTTCATTCCATCCTTGAAAGTATGCATGACTTTATAATGTGTTCAGAATTTAAGAAAATGCTTTCTGTTTATTTTATCATACTTCTCCATTTCTTCTGGGACTTCTTCCGTTCCCACAAAGGAAAAGTTGTTCTGATAAGCAAGGAAACTGAAACAGTTTGTAGTTAATTTACTTATTATTTATCAGGTCGCCATAAAAATATCTTCTAAAATATTATAATTAGTACAAGTGATTAGCAAAATTATTTTTGTATAAACATCTGCTTAAATGAAGATTTGATATTAATTTAATTAAAATATATAATATAATTAAAATTAATACTTGTATTATCATAACTATGCTGGTGATGATTTTTTTCCGAGAAGAAATTTTGTGTACAAACAATTGTATTTTTTTAACAGCTGCTTCTGATAATCCTGGACCAGTGAAATGGTTTCAACCTTATTTCGATTGTGATCGATCAAATAAATGGGTTTTTGGTGCTACAGTACCTATCCCAGATATTTTCCCCCGGCATACTCAGTGGAGACATATTGAGATACCAACGTAAGTTATTCCTGTTTCATAATATTATCTCACTTCATTAGAAAATCTAAATGTTCCTATAATAGAATGGATCCAATTTTGTGTTTTTCCAGTAAAATTAAACCAGAATGCCAATTCTTCCGATTTCTGAACATACTCCCGCCAACCTGATTCATGACCTATTTCTTTCAACTTTCTCTTAATCTTAAAATTTATCATAATTTTTATGTAGCTTGGCTTCATTATTTGCATAAAAAAATGGTTTTTGTTGTCTGAAAGCACTTAGTTTTTCTCTAGTTTACATGTAAAAGAAAACCGTAGTTTTTCTCTAGTTTACATGTAAAAGAAAACCAAAGTCATTTTATTGGTGAGACATTACCATACGCTTCTGTTTTGTGTATAAGAGCAGGTGTGTCTGAAAACATCATGTCCCAGTTCCAATGACCATCAAGCGGGGCATGAGAAGAAATCGAGATTGTAATTTCGTTCGTGTCGATGTTGAGCATGGCGAGTTTCATGTGCTTTTGAGAAAGAGGTTAAAAAATTGTGATCTTTTGTCTTAGTTAGTTCTGCAGAAAAGGTAAAATACTGATTTACTTTTAAAAAACTTTATGTAAATGACTTTCCTTCTATTATTTCATCAAAGAAATGTAATACATTCATCATGTGTACATTATGATTTTTTGATTTTCCGTAGTGGAAGGGCTGATATTCTTAAACATGGGCATACACTAAGACAACATGAGTTATATCAGAAAAAAGTTAAGTTAAATTTGTTTGTGGAAACAAAAGTTATTAATGCAGAAGTCCTATTCTCTACCTTTTTACTGGATCATAACCTTCTACTGAATGCGTATCGGATCGTGCTGCAGCTTTATTAAAATAATGTTTCTTGATAGCAAAATTGCTAAGAAATATTCAAGTGCAAGTAGAAAAATGACTGCAATTGTTCAAGAAATGGCTATGAAAAATAAATCTGTTGTTATTGATTGCATTAAAATAGCTCCATTCTGCCTCTCTCTGGATAGACGCAATAAAACTGAAGCAAAACTGTATCCAGTTGTTGTTTCTTTCTTTAAATTCAGGGTCTTCAGAAATTGAGTGTAGTTTTCTTTCTGTACCCACTTTAAGAGACTTGACATGATTTAATATAGCACAGCTAATTATGAAAACTTTAAAAGAAAATGCAATTTCTCTGGATATTTGCTTAGCATTTGGTGTTGACTGTGCACCAGTAAGGATAAACTTGGATACTGATGGTGCAGGGCATCTTAATAAAAGAAAATTCAGATTTTCAAATTATGAGCTGCACCTGTAACCTCTTAACTTTAGCAGCGGAGCCGAAATAAGGGCAGCTTCTTTGTCAATAAATGTGCATTAATACATTGTTGATATTTATTATTATCTTGAAAAGAGTTCTGAAAGGAAGGAAAATTTTAAACATTTCTAACATCTGCATAGTACTGAAGTAAACAAACTTTTGAAACATGTATGTGTGCACTAGTTATCTTTAGAGAAACGTTCATCTAGAATCCTTGACCAATGGAACTCACTTCTTGCATTTTTTAACCCTCCAAGCATTACGGCTTTAGCCCTGAAAGTTCAGAATTCCTCAGGATGTCATGAATAAATTGTATTTTCTTAATTACATTTAAAAAATGATTCTTTCACTTTGTACCTTGATTCCTTTTTTTTCTAATATACATCCAAACTGAAAATGGATACATTAAAAGCTGGCAGAAATTTTCATGTGCAATGAATAAGAAAGCCAGTCTTCTATATGTAATTTTCCATCCATCATGCCGAGAGGGTTAAGGAAGACGTAAATGCTTCTAGAGCTAAGATAAAAGGTTGTATTGAAAGTTATAAAATACCTATTTATATAAACTTGGATGAAGTTATAAAACCAACAGAGATTGACATCCAGTAGAATTGGAAGAGTGAAAGGTGCTAATGAAATTTTAAATTACAGTGAACTGTCAAGAATAATGTTGAGATCCTTACAATTCCCCATAGTAATGCAGAGTGCGAGAAGATTTCGGTGTTTTTCTAAAACAAGGATTAAATTTAGATCTAATATTAGTAATGCATTATTAGAAAAACTTTTATTAGCAAAAGTAGATCAGCACCAAAAAAAATTTTTTTTTTTCTTACTGAAAGCAAAATCGACCACTTTTCTTAGCATTTGTACAAAAACTGATTAAAGTATTAGTTTTCCATTAAAACATCAATTTTTTTTTTCCATGTAAGTTATTTTTTTTTTATATTTGCATTTAAGAATTAGTAATTGAACTTTCTGATATTAACTAGTTGCTGTTTAAAGTTAATTCATTACTAAAAAGTTTTTTTTGGGGGGGGGAGTATATACTTTTGGTCCATTTTCAAATTTTGCTTACATATGATGTCCCTAGAAAAGAAAGAAAATCCAAGATAAATTAATTTTTAAAGTTTAAACAATGCATTGCATAAAGATGACTATGAATATATTTCTACAATTTAAAATATAAAAAAGTCAGTTGAAATTTTTTAGAAGTAAATTTAGCAAATCACTAAAAATAACTTTTCTTTCACTTCATGTCAAGTCTATCCATTCATTACCTTGAGATTATTTTACCCACGATTAGTTTGTAAATCTGCCTAATGGGGCAGTACATATTCAAAGTAGTCGCTGAATGTGTATTGCTCCTTTTAGGCAAATTTGCAAACTAATTGTGGGTAAAATAATCTCAAGGTAACGGGCTTGACATGAAGTGGAAGACAAGTTATTTTTATTGATTTGATAAAGAAAAAAAAATCTTTAATTAATTTTTATCGTGAATATAACAGACTAATAGTTCATATTAAAATAATTAAACTTCTTTGTAATATAAAGTATAATTTGAAGGCATTGTAATGTAAATTTCCTTTTATTATTATTATTATTATTATTATTATTATTATTATTATTATTATTATTATTATTATTATTATTATTATGAAGGAGGAATTGAAACAGAATCTTCAAAATAAAATCATTTTAAAAATTTCTGAAGTAAAATAACAAAGAAAATGATTTTATATGAGCTACATATTATCAAGCTTGACATTTTCTAGATGGCAATTTTGAATTTGAATCATGGTTACAGTGCTTTTGTTTGCTAAATTAACATTGGATATCTTCCAATTTGTGTAATTAGTTTAATTCTTTTCAAATCATCCTTTAAATCTGGATCATAATTTGTGTAAGAGTTATCTTAATTCTTCAACTGTAATCAGATTATTTTTATTGGGTTTATATGGCGTGCAGATTTCTTATTTCAAAGTGTTACTGTATACTTACCATGTTATAATTTCATTAAAAAAATATTGTTTAAGAATGATACTGCAATTATTTATTTCATATTAACAAAACTGTAATATGTAGAAAATATTTGAAATTCCATTAATAGCAGCTGTGAGAATAAGTTTGAGAAAAATATGTAATGTCACTATTTAGCTGTAAAGTTCCTGTGAAATTTTTGAAAAATTGTTTTGCTGTATATTGCATTTAAATTTATTATATCTTATGGTAAGAAATATATGCTTTTCTTTTGGTAATATTTTGTCAGCAAAGTCAAGTATTATTAAATATATTCACAAATAGTCAAATTTTATTCATTCCTGTAGCAGTGTTATTAAATTTCATTACACCTAATGATGGTATAATAGTGAATGTGGACGTCTTGACAATATTAAATATAACAATCTGTATGTGGTCTGTTGATCATCTGAAACTATTAAGAAGAAATTAATAAGAGCATTAAAAATTAATTGGAGGAGAAGGGTATTTAGCAAACAGATGTCAAAGATGGATCTTTTTAACAAAACATTGGAGTGCCCATCAGCTTAAAGAAGTAAAAGAAAAGTAGTTTTCCATTGTTGTCACCTGGTGGATGAGAATTGTTTGATTAGATGGTACTTACGGAAAATCCCGTCGACCACAAGAGACAGTGCCAAACCAAAAAAAAATATTTTACTAAATAAACAAAAATGTTCTATTCTTATTTTTCTTTCAAGTTCATTATATTCTCATTTATTTATATTTAAGCTTTTATTGAAAATTTCCATAATATCGCCATATCGTGGCCATTAATACATTTTTTTAGGCCGGTAAGATTCCATAACTTTGGAAATATTCAACAGCATGCTCTTCTGTAGTATACAAGTCCTCCCCTCACCCCCCCCCCCGAAAGACGTGATAGAGGGGTGAAAAAAGAAGTCTTTGCTCACGAATAATAACTAACACGTGTAATCAAGGTTACACCAAACCCAGCATATTTGAAGAAGACTTTTTAATTTTTGGCAAAAAATCTCATCGTTTGGCGTCTTTTCTTTAATAGGCAAAAATGGTCAATGGGTTTTTACATAAGTACCGATAAGATAAATGGGTGTGCAGTACAAAGTACGAATCCAGATGTGCAATATCCCAAACGATCTAAGACCACCAGCCAAAAAATGAATAAAATAATATTCCCCCATCTACTTACAAAGACCAATGTCACCTATTATAATTATATCACCTATTATAATTATATGATCATGTTTGATTTATTGTTTTATTATTGACATTATACTCAAGTGAATTTCACATCTTGAATTATTAATGAATTGACAATCAATAGAAACAAATTGAAATAATGTAATCAACACTTTTATATAGCTTTAGTATATCAATATTCTATCATACTATGTCTTAAAAGTACATTATCAAAGTTATCAAGTTGTTTAATTGTACTTTTAAAAATGTGTGGAAATAAAAATATATTTCATCTATATTATAATTTTTATATGCATTTTCTAGATGTAATTTTCTTTCTTAAATACATATAAAATGAATTGTTCTCATAGTTATGTTGCAGTTGCTGTAATGGAAACAGACTTTGATAGAATTGATATTAATCAGTGCCCTACTGGAGAAGGCAATCCTCCTCCTAATCGATATGCTGGGACTGCACGATGTAAAAACCGAACAACTGAAGTGAGTTTTTTTTCTCTCCCCCTCCCCTTCTTGAGATGTAATGTCAATTTGAGCTATTTTTCCTTAAAGAGTCCATCACAAAAGCATATCTCCCTGTAGACAAATAGCCCTCAAGTTTCTTTACCTTAATCAATCAACCAAATATTTCTTAAACTTTTTTCACATGGGGACCATTTTTATCAATTAAAATGTTCTGTGGACCACCTTACTGTTGTGCCCCTCAAAAGTAGCATTTTTAGCAACTAGTTCTACTAGTATATTTATAATTTAAAAAATAATAATAATAATTAAAATTCATTTAATTTTATGTTGGTATTAAGTAATTAAGCTAGTAGAAGAAATTGCTTTTAATAATTGAAGATTATTAGAATTTGGATAATCTT